>JAPWTK010000651.1:0-219935 GCA_029963805.1 Aromia moschata
GCACTATAAAAGCATATGTTGATATTTAAGAATTTGTGTTGAATGTTTTTTGTAAAAACTAATCTATCTATCTAAAATCTAAATATTAAATCATAGCTCAGATAAAATTCACAATTCAACTGACTCACACTTATTTTCAGTGCCAGTGTAATACCCAAAATATATCTGATGTATAAAGGCTATAACAATATATAGTCTTCATCTGTTTAACATAATGATGGAAAATAAATTTCTACTTAGATTTATATTGATCATTCAACGATGATTTCTTACACGCCACACAAATATTCTCAAAGCCATAGTTTGAATATAAGAAATATTCAAGAAGAAACATGTAATTACTAAAAAAAATCGGTATGTTTGAAAGTTAGAGCGGTATGGTCATTTACTTTTTTAGATTTGTACAGTCCTTTGGCTCATCGTTCATCATCCTATAACAAATGTATTTCAAAATTGGAACTTACGTACTAGACTTCGGATCTCGGTTATATTTATTAGAGGACAGTAATTCAGAAAAAAATGTCTATTAGAAAGATTTTATTTTCAAGGAAACAGTTTTTATAATGGATAAAATTCTACATAATTTCAGGAAACTAAATTTTAGTATGAAACAAAAATTAGGGAAATGAATAGAAACTGAATTGAAATGCGAATTCAATAGAGAATTGAATTGAAATTACTTTACGAAAGGCTCAAATTTGATTTTTTTACCATATTCCATATTATTTAGCTCCAACCGTACTAGTTTTAACCTATGGGAATTAGCGACCTTCTTCTCTATTAGTTTTTCTTTGTTTGGTTGATTAGGTCAAGGAATAAAGTAACAACTTATTCGATTTTGCACAGCGTTTCGGAGCTTTATTTCTCCTTCATTGATTGAGCCCTGATGAAGGAGAAATAAAGCTCTGAAACGTTGTAAAAATCGGAATAGTTGTTATTTATTCCTGGACCTAATCCAACCAACAAAAAAAAAAAAACTAGTTTTAACATTTATCTTCCTCTAGCATATGTTTTTATATTCATTGCGATGTTTATATTTACCGACGTACTGTACAGAGATTTTTATTTCGTCCAGATGCTTGTAAAACGACAAAAATGTTTTTATTAACGTATTTAAAAAATAATTCGACATTGTTCTGAATGTTAACTGTAAGAGTCTTACGGATAGTGGTAAACCTACTAGATTTATTAAGTATCATAAACATAGTTGGAAAGTTTGTGGGGATTTTAATGTAATCGTTTTTTTTTCTAGGCTTGCTTATGTGACAACAGAACCAGAAAGCACCATTGCATAAAAATAGTGTGGCCAGTTAGTTTTACCTCCCTTTCACATTAAGCTTGGTTTACTGAAAAATCTTGTAAAAGCACTGAATTAAAAATGAACATTTTATGTACTTGTGTTTGTGTAAAATGTATACAAGGTTATCCAAAACTAAATTTAAAGAAGGCATATTTGTTAGTCACAAATTAGAAACTGTTCTAATTGTGGGCTAACAAATATGGGATAGTAAATTTGAGGGACAGTAAATTTGAAAACTGTTTTTTCTGAAGTCGAAAATACTTCATTAATATTTATTAGGATGGTGGTCAAATAATAATCCTTGGGGTATAAAACTTAGAACAAAACGGGTGTTAGTACGTTTTTCAAAGTTGACTTTCTGCATTCACATCTTGTTTCCCTGAGCATTTAGGAAGCATGACTCATGAAAAAGGTGATCAAATAAACCTGGCATTTTTGAATGAGTTAAGAGAATATTGTGGGGTGGTGAGAAGAAAAATTGTCTGTGTTTATAAGAAATGTGTGCGCTTGTATTTTTTTTGTACGAAAAACCTGTTTATTTGTTATAAATTGAGATTAATTATATCTATATTTTGAAAATGTGACGTGGTCGAAATTTTTTGAGACCAACTTTCGATTTGTCGACCTCAAGAACCCCCAATCCTTTTTGGTCACGGGAAAACAAGCTATGAACTACTGTAATCATCTCCCTAAATGATGACGTAAGTTATATGCTTCGTTACGAAAATGCGAGAATTCTATCCGCTTCTAATGCTATTAGTCCAAGAACTGGTAGACATTTTGGGAAGGTATTTGAGGCAAAGTGAAAAGTTGCTCGAAACTTCCTTTAGTGATACCTAAATACAAAAATGCAGACTTGGCTGATGGGTTAGGGGGCTTAAGAGACCATTAAATTTTCAAGAAGCGAAATAGTTTTGAAAAAAATGTTCTTGAGGCACATTGAGATTTTAACATTTTAAAATTTAATATTTAAAGAATTGAAAAATCACAAAGCCAGATCATTTAACCGGGTCAAAAAGTTTGCCAGACGTTTGCAAAATTAATTATTTTTCAAAAAAATCAAAAAATGTATTTGAGGCACATTGAAATTTTTGTAGGGTATTATTCGTGACTAAAAATGGTTATTTACAAAGAGACTGGTCGTTTACGTGGGACATTTTACCCGCCAAGTGAGTGAGAATGTTCAACGTGAGTGGAGTGAGTAGTGCGGTGAGCAAGTTGAAATGGGAGAGAACGCGTATGTCGGCAGCTGTCTCAAGAGGAAGCACGATGCAGTGTGATTGGCTCCCGCAAAATCACGTGATTAGGAGCATTCGTGCGGTCGTTTGTAAGAATTTTGGAGTATTTAAAACGTTCTTAGTCGTAATTTTGTTATTTTAAAACTGTCAGACTACGAATAACTAACATTATTTATGGGAATATTAAATAAAAAAAATAAACAAAACAAAATAATACCATACCTTGTGGGGAAGGAGGCACATCAGAATTTCTAGATGAAGTGTCATGATATTTTTTTCATTAAAGCTAGGAAATTTTTGTAACAATGGGTGTGATAACCGTCCTTTAGGTTGGAATTGGTTGGTAAAATAATGTCTTCATATTTTAACCATGTTTTTTTTTTTCTAATTTCCAACACTTCATTACTTTTTTTCAATGTCTTCTCATTAAAAATAATTATTCTTTCAGTGTTTTTTGTGAAAATAACACACAATTCTTTTACACAATTATCACTGTCCATTGCAAATAATCATCGACAAAAGAGGACTTTTATAAAAATACGTGTTAGATAAATATGTTGCAGTATACGACAGAACGTTTTAAATACTCCAAAATTCTACAACGACTGCACGAAAGCTCTTGTGATTTTGCGGGAGCCAATCACAATCGTGCTTCCCTCTTGAGACAGCTGCCGATATACGCGTTCTCTCCCATTGCAACTTGCGCACCGCATTCGCTCCCACTCACGTTGAACATTCTCACTCACCTGGCGGGTAAACTGTCTTACCGAAACGACCTGTCTTCTTGTAAATAACTATTTTTAGCCACGAATAATACCCTACAAAAATTTCAAAGTGCCTCAAGTGCATTTTTTTATTTTTTTGAAAATAATTAATTTTGCAAACGTCTGGCAATACTTTTTTGACCTGGTTAAATGATCTGGCTTTTTGATTTTTCAGCTCTAAATATTAAATTTTAAAATGATAAATCTCAATGTGGATCAGCCAGGTCTCAATTTTTGTATTTAGGTATCACTTAAAGGAAGTTTTGAGCAACTTTTCACATTGCCTCAAATACCTTCCCAAAAATGTCTACCAGCTCTCCTACTATATTGAATAACATCAAGACTGAATATTTATCACAGATTCTCAATAGGCTTATAAACACAATATTTTGTTTAGTGTAGTAGAAAACGATCGGACCTGTTGCTGTATTGAACCTCTACAACCATTGAACCTTTACAACAATGCAACTAATCTGATTACGTTAATGGATTACCTAATTAACATTCATCGGCTAACAAATAAACACGCTTTCGTCAATAGCGACGTCGCTGGTATAACTTAATTGTGTGAAGGGTATGGAAATTAGCGGGGCAAAAAACAAACACTTTGTGTCTGGAACTAGTTGGCACCCCGCCGTGGGAAGGCCGACGACTGCGGTACTAAGTGCCTAGCTATAATTCCGGTGCCGGTAGATCGCATAGATCACATCCAGCGGACAGGCTGAACATGAACGGTTAGGAGCACAGCTCTATATGATTAGGGGTAGCAGTATAGCCCGGTAATGAGGCAGTTTGCCGAGAATCAAATTTAGTTTTTTCACCTTTGGCGCTTTACAGTCAGTTTTACGTTTTACAATCGCAGACACGCAAGATAATGACACGCTTAAAAATATACCGGGTGTCAACGGAATCACCTTCGGACCGTCATTTTTTGAATTTTAAAGATATTTTTATTTGATATAAATGCCAATTAATGGTCTACAGGCATTTTTGTGCAACTTCGGGTTTCACCGGAAATGCATGCAACTTTTTATTGAAAATAGGACATCCTGTATATTTTTTACATATTTGGAATCTCCAGGTCATTTTTAGTTAAAACGATTGTTTTTTTGTCTTTTTGTTGTTTTTTTATTTTTTATTAATTATTTGAAATTGATTACAAGAACAAGTATTGCCCAAACATGATTCTTCTGATCTAGAATGAGGTTAAAAAAATATGAAATCCAAAAAATATTTATGAAATCCAAATAGTGTATTATTTAAAAATCAAAAGTTGCATACATTTCCGGTGAAACCGGAAGTTACCTAAATATGATGTATAGACTAATAATTGGCATTTATACCAAATATGACATACACCAAATTTCATTAGGAGTATCTTTAAAATTAATTAAACAAATGACTGCCCGAAAGTGGTTCCGTTAACACCCGGTACATGCTGTCCAAAAATGCTTTTGCCAATACGATGATACTAGACGTGATTTTATGTGGATTTAACTAATTTAAATTTAAAGCCCTTTTTTCAAAATATTACAGAAAAGCCAAAAAGCCGTATTCTAAAAAGCTCAAACTTGGGCACAATGACTAAGCTTCTAATGGAAAATCGGTCACTGTAAATAAAACTTTTCTATTGCGATCAAACGGGCCCCACTGGGGGAGGCAGATATTTTGAATCACAATTCTTTACCATCGAACTTTTGGCATCTTTTATGTTAAATTTTAAAGCTTTACGGTAAATTCTAACAACAATATGATCTTTCATGGATTTACAAAATACGTTCAGTTGAAGTAAGGCGAACAGTGCCATCTAGTGAATAGTATGAATTTATATTGTAGGTTTTGTTTTATTGAATTTATATTTGGATTGTAATAGTTTTGTATTACCTACGACATCGACATCATAATCAGCTCTGAAATCCATTTTCTTTGCCATTGTACAACTGAACAAAATAAACTGACGATATGGAAAGTTTTTCCTAAGTGCTGGAAATATGCCATTGTCATTGCTGTGCCTAAAAACTCCAACCCATCTGACATTTCATACTTTCGTCCTATCAGCATTCTATGTACTTTTTCAAAAATATTAGAAAAAATTATTTATGAACAGCTTATTGACCTTTTTAGAGAGATTTAGTGTTGCCCACTACCCAATCTGGCTTTCGAGATAACCATAGTACGACCACAGCTTTACTACAGGTGTCCGATGACTTATTTAGAGCATGTGATAGTAAAGATACAGCTTGCCTTATCTTACTAGATTACAGTAAAGCATTTGACACAATACATCACACCACGTTGTGCACTAAATTAAAATATTTTGGCCTTGACTTGAATGCTGTAAATTTTTTTCATAATTATTTATCAAATAGAAGGCAAAAAGTTGTGGCCAACGGTCTATCATCTGATTATGTCAACGTGAGGATGGGGGTACCTCAAGGTAGTATACTTGGACCCTTACTGTTTTCTATATATACTGCTGATTTGTCGACTTTTATAAAATTTTCTATCTCACATCAGTATGCTGATGATATGCAATTAATTGCTAGGATTCCCTTTTGACGAATTACTTTTTTCTATTCCGCTGATCAACTCTGACTTAGAATCTGTTTCTTTTATATCACGTGCTCATGGTTTGGTTTTAAATGAGTCTAAAACTGAGCTATTAGTTATTGGTAGCCGTAGTGACCAGATCGCTACTGATCCTCATTTTAAAATTACTCTTAATGGCGTCCATTTGTCTCCTAGTGATTATTGTAAAAATTTAGGTGTGTACTTTGACAAAGAACTGAGATTCTCTAAACACGTTAACTATTTGTTGCAGAAATCGTATGTCAAGTTACGAGCCCTCCATTTCCATAAAGATTCGTTAACTACTGAATTAAAATTAAAATTATGTGACTCTTTAATTCTTAGTAGCATTGCCTACTGCGATACAGTTTATTGGCCCGCCATCCTAAATAAAGATAAAGAAAGCCTTCAAAGAGTTCAAAATTCTTGATTACGTTTCTGTTATGGTTTACGTAAATTTGACCACATCAGTGCTAAATTTAACGACTCCAAAATGGCTCAACCTTGAGGAACGGTTTCAATTACACCTTTGCATTTAGGAAACAAATCAAGATCAGTCATGGCGAATAGAACCTGCTAGTTTTCTACTTTTTTCATGTTTATGTGTTCATATGTATCTTTATTCTTACACGTTGTGAAACTTTTGATTATATTACCAGGATGGTTAGGTGGAAGAGCAGCTCTGTTGAACCTCGCCATCCTCAATTATTATTATTTTTTTGTCATTATTTTCAATCCTACAATAAAGACACATTTTATTTTTTATTATTATTATTATTATTATTATTATGGAAATGATTACACAGTTCCACAAAAAAAAAAAAAAATGAAAAAATTAATGATGAGGTCTGACTATGTTTACTATATGTTTTTGAGGTCGCTGAATCCGAACACGAGGTCCATTTACCTCCGTTTAATGTCGTCAAGATTTTCCATAACCTCCAAATTTAGACCAAAAACCCTTATTACCCCTTGAATTTTAAACCCCATAGCTTCATCATACCAAAATCCCCAAAAACTCTAAGCCCTTAACCCCCAACCCAATAACTTAATAAACTAATTACCACATAACCTCAAAATGTAGACCAAAAACCCTTATTACCCCTTGAATTTTAACCTCCATAACCCTCCATGCTGAAAATCATCTACAGAAATCAGTAAAAGTATATTTAAAAATCAAACTATAAAAAAACACTCAAACACAGAATGGTTTGAGGCAAGGGGAACACACTCTAAAAAGCACCCCAAAGGGAAGGAAGCCTACTACGTCCACGTCGTCATTCCTGTGTTCGGCTAAACGGAGGCCATTATCCAAAAAAAGATCGTCGACCTTATATATCATGAGATCATTGCAGTTATGGTTCAAAAGCCTAAGAGAATATTTTGTGACAGCTAGATCATCGACCAGGATTTCTCTTTTGGAGCTGTGTTATTTGCCGTCAAAGAACTTATCTAGCCCAAATTTCGGAAATAAAAAGCGTATTGTGAATTTTGCCACGTTTATCTTGAGGTTGTGGGTTTATTGAGTTATTGGGTTGAGGGGTTGGGGGGTTCTGGGCTTAGGGTTTTTGGAGTTTTATTTAATTGCATTTCATTATGTACTGTCGATTACCTATGTAGCCCTAACTTCGGAAATAAGAAGCGTATTGTGGACTTTGCCGCATTCATTTTGAGGTTATGGGGTTATTGGGTTAAGGGGTTGGGGGTTAAGGGCTTAAGGTTTTGGTATGATATGGCTATGGAGTTTGAAATTCACGGGATGATAAGGGTTTTTGGTCTACATTTTGAGGTTATGGGGTTATTGGTTTATTAAGGTATTGAGTTAAGGGGTTGGGGGTTAAGGACTTTTTGGGGATTCTGGTATGATGGAGCTATGGGGTTTAAAATTCAAGGGGTAATGAGGGTTTATGATCTAAATTTTGAAGTTATGGAAAATCTTGACGACATGGATTCACAAAATGCGATCAGTTGAAGTAAGGCGAACAATGCCATCTAGTGAATATTATGAATTTATATTCAGCAACCTCAAAAACATACATATAGTAAACATAGTCAGACCTCATCATTAATTTTTTATTTTTTTGTGGAGCTGTGTTATCAATAACACAAATTACGAGTACATGGAAATAACGTGTATAAGAAATAAGTTAATTGAGATAAATGAAAAGTAGTTCAACAGAAAAAAGTATCTAAAGGTCAGCTTACATATTTTTTTAGGATCTGATTTCTAATGTACGAGATTAGCTTTGTTTTTTTGTATTGGTCTGACAAGTAAAAATTACACGGGCCAACAGGAGTCAAGAAGCAGAAACTCTAGTATACTTGTCCGAAGGTTTCAGGTGCGCTGAATCCGAATCTGGCCTCAAAATTTCTCCATCATGTCAGGTTTCTGAGATTTTCTAACCTAAATGTGCAAAAAAAGACTGTTTTTGACCTATATGAGATTGTGTAACATCATAAGGTATTTTCTACAAAACTTGATAGTGTGTAAAATTAGTATTCTTCTTCTTTAAAACCAATTTTGAATCGTCCAGATATCTTTTTTTTTCACCGAGATATAGCAATTTAATATTTGTGTCTGACCGATCTACGAAGCTACCTCTTTGAGTGTATTTTTCTAGATACTGTTGATTTTCTAGATTACCGTCTAGCATTTTCAAGGTCGTTGATTTCAGATCCACTGTCAGTTTCTAAAATTCAAAATGTCGGATCCAATATAAAATATCAAGGTGGATCCAACATAAAGTTGATAATTATAGAGGTTTCTAATTGCGAATGCACGGTAAGGTTTTTCACGAATATCAAGGTCATTCTTTAAGGAACTTTTACAAGGAATTTAACAGTATTTCGAAAAACACACTCATAGAGGTACCTCGTACTCTGCTGCTTTCGGCTTGAATTTGAGTAGATCGGTGTGACACAAACTTCAAATTTTAAAGGAAGAGATAGAGTCGTACTTTTAGATGTTATTACTAGTTTTGTAAAAACAAAATATCTTATGAAGTTACATAATCTCAAATATGTCAAAAAACAGCGTTTTATACACTTTTAGGTTAGGATATCTCAAAAACCTGATGTGATTCAAAAATGGAACAATTCTGATTGTGCCACATTCGGATTTAGCGCACCGAAAATCTTAGGAAGAGTGTACTAAAGTTTCTGCTTCCGAAAATCTGTCAAATTTTGTTGGTTTGTGTTATGATCAATTTTCAATAAATTATATTAATATTCACATTTACATTGTATTCTTCACTCTTTAGTTTGATATTAGCTCAAACAGTAAACTATTGAAGAAAACAGTGTCAGTTGAAAAATTATAAGTATTCACAAATTGTAGTTTGTAGATGCAGTCATTGAGACGATCAACTGAAACTGAAACAAAGGTTGGCAGACGTTTGAAATACTTTACGGATTCGCAAGATATGTTCTGTTGAGGTATGGTGAAAAGTATCATCTAGTGAGCGGTAATAGTGTATAGCAATCTGAGCTATTCATTTAGTATTTGTTAGCGGGTTTAAATCTCATCTAACAGACTTAAGTGGGTTAGAAACTGACGGTTCACCAAAAAGGGTAGACCACGACTAATGGATTTGTTGAAAAATTTGAGACCATAGTCCGCTTTCTATTCAATGTTTTACTAGAAATTATTGGTTTATACTTAGTTGTTGGTATAGGATGCAGAGGACTGGGCTAATAGTTTCAGATAGTCATGCCAGCATGATTTAATAAACTTCGTGATGAATTATAGTCATACCTGTAACGATGGTCTAACATGAATTGCAATTTGTCCGGCTTACCAATTTACTAAATTACTTCCTATTCCGGAGAATTGTATTACACGTTCTACCTGTTTCCTTCTTTGCGAAGACGAGTTCTGATGTTAATGCGTGCCTATGCAGAGGATCCGCAAAATTAATAACAGATAAGCCGAACCAATTAGTTTAATGCGTTTTATTTTGCTGTAAATCATGAGTTCAGTTTACGAGAATGGGGTAGGGTACTATTGCCATCGGTGTTTTCACGAACACTTCAATTAAATCAGTGCTTAAGGGGGTAAATACAATTAGGTGGACAAAAAAAATCGATTAATTTTTTTCTCTAAAAAGTTCCCCGTAGAATACGTTCGTGAAAGTTTCAGAGCGATATCGAATTCCTTATATTTTTTTTTCTTCATTTTTCGAGAACTCCTTTTTCAGCGCGCAGCAGGTATACCTACGAGAGCGGTTGGTCCTAGTGAAAGTTTTATCTATTGTATCTTACTCACAAAGAACTACAACAGATGAATAATAGCATGTACGAAGAGATTGAAGGCCTTTTGTACGCCCCTGGAATCGCTGACTGAGTCGTAAGTACCATTTTTCGGTATTTAAAACTTTAAACGAATTTTACTCAAAACAACATTTTCAAAATTGGCAACCACGATTATTCAAAAACTACTCGGCCGATTTGGCTGAAACTTTCAGGGTTTCTTCTTTATACTCTTAGGTTGTTTGTAAACCTTGACCAAAATGTTTTGGAATTGTATCTTGCAAAATTTAATTATTAATGCGAAAGTGTCTGAAAAAATACGGAAAATCACCGATTTTCTCGAAAAACTTTTGCCAAACGTAGAATTTTTTTTTCGATTTTTTGAGGTTTACCGACCAATTATGTGTATTTTTAATATAAATTTTATATTGTATTAACTTAATTACAAAAAAAATTCTCATTTTGTCAAAATTAGGAGCCTTTGGAGCAAAAAACCTGATCCTTTAATGTTTCCAAAAATTCAATCGAGTAAAACAATATAACGACTGGATGGATTGAATTGAATCTCTTTAGGGTTTTTGTGGGTATATTGAACTGTAAAAGGCACACTTAACATCAGTGGTTTCCTCGATATTTTTGATTTAACGCTTGATTTTCCGAAAAACTTCCAAAAGCACTTTTTTTGGTGCTTTTTCAAATTCATGTAAAGAATGGAAAACATTTTTTTTCGAAGAAACAATGGATAATTCTTGTTGAGAATTTATTCAAGTTCTCGAAACCCAACTTTAAATTTTTGTGCGATCATTGGTTGCTGAGATATCGATAATCAAACACAAAATGATCCTTTTCCATTCAAAGACCGATATCTCGGCGAGAAATGATCGTATGAAAGTCTTTAAAAAAAAGGAATTGAAGCTGAATAAACAAGTTATATGGTCCATATGGTGGTTAAGTCAAAAAAAAATTTTTCAAGTTCGTAGACCACAAAAAAGTTTCGACAAACCGCCAAAAAAAATTTCGAAATTTTTTTTGGCGGTGGTTTTCTTAGGATTACTCGAAAATCGCTGACGCTGAAAAATTTCGAAGTTTAGGTCCAAAAACTAGATACTTGGAGCTACAATTTTCTTTTTTAAATTTTCTGTGCGACCATTTTTCTCCAAGTACGGCCTGGCCTATTGAAAATCACATAAAAATTTGGAATTTTTTTTGACCCCTTTTTCACTAGGTATATGTAGTTAAAACTTGGAGAAATTGTTCGAAATCCGTGGCAATGGATCTGGCAATGGATATTGTGCTTAAAAATCCTGAAAGATTATAACTAACGTAACTAATTTAGCAAACTATCATAATAATAAAAAATACAGCCTATTTGATCTCTCCTTACAGGTTATTGAACAACCAATATCTCACAAAATCAATATATTTTAACCTAAACTGAAAAAAAAAACATCTTAACACTGAACACTTTTGTTAACACGGTACAATACAAAAATCGGTATCTCTGATCTAATTGTGTATGCCGTTTCAGTAAAAGGCAATAATTCTCCCCCTCGCCTTACACTGTAATGAAGTTATGCCTTTCTGAACAAGCCAGATAAATCTGCATCACCCTAACTCCTAATATCCTCCCCCTTAGGGTGTAAATAAGGAAAGGACTAAATTTTACATAAGACTCATAAAGCACCTGTTAAGAAATTGGTAAATAAATACGGAGGTATGAAATTTCCGACTTGCAAATACGCCGAGATTTATCATGCAAATAACGCGGCGGAGCTCGCGTCGAAGAGAACGCCATCTCTTCCATTTGCATTTTTAACGGATCGCTAGCGAATTCCTGTGGAACGTAACTCGACGTGAGGTGACGTTTGGTCGGAGAACAATCGGCGGAAAACGTCCAATTTGACTAGTGACGTTTGGCGGTGAGTCAAAGAACATAGCTGCGTTTGAAAAAAATCTATCGTACAAAATATAGGTAATGGATATCTAAGAAGATACAAGGGCATTAATGAGGACAATTATGTACATAAAATAAATAATCTAGATTCAAACTAGTGCAATATCTAGTTTTTATCAAAAACTAGCGACCCGCCCCGGCTTCGCACGGTTTACGACATCACATTAGAAACCTCTAAAATTATCAGTGTTTCTGTACTAAATTATGCATGTATTATACATATAAACCTTCCTCTTGAATCACTCTATCTATTAAAAAAAACGCATCAAAATCCGTTGCATAGTTTTAAAGATCTAAGCATACATAGAAAAGACAGCGGGAAGCGAATTTGTTTTATACTATGTTATGATGAGTTAGCTACGCGTTCTCATACATAATTTTCCATTATTTCATGCTGTGAATTCGTATTGTTTCAAATCGTGCAATATGATGATTAAAATGAATGCTGAAGTTCGGGGTTAGATTCAAAACGTGCAATCTCCAACGTCAAGTTGATTTCAAAATATGTAATACCCACTCAGCCAATGAGATACTCGTATTTTAGGTACATGATATGCACCGTGTTTTTGTACAATGTTATTGTTATTATTATTATTAATTTTTATTCCTATTGTTATCAGTAAAAAATAAAATTCAAAATTAAATCCAATTCAATATAAATTAATCCAATCCAATTCAATATAAATTAATATTCACTTACTTACTAAAACTAATACGATACCCAGTTAGTTTCAAAACAGACCAAATCCAGTATACAGTTACAAACCGGGCAATATCCAAAATTAAGTACTTAATAAAAAGTGTAACCGTAGTTATCGGTTGCGTCCATAGAACATCAATTGACAAAGGTTTTTTTTGGGATGTTGGACAAATAACGATCTACAAATTTTCTGCCGACGTTTCGTCCAATTTACTTAGACTTTATCAAGGCTCAATTAGTGTTTTTTACAATACTGGTCTATGTCACACCAAAGATTGATATTTTTCTCTACCTGCAGGTACATGTGTTTAAATATTTTAATAATGTTGTTATGTTTATTTCTTTTGTTTTTATAACCACACTACACGAATGATTGCCTAGGCTCGATTTTTGTCAAAAATATTTAAACACATGTACCTGCAGGTAGAGAAAAATATCAATCTTTGGTATAACATAGACCAGTATTGTAAAAAACACTAATTGAGCCTTGATAAAGTCTAAGTAAATTGGACGAAACGTCGGCAGAAAATTAGTAGATCGTTATTTATCTTAGTAGATCACTATTATCAACTTTACAATAAAAATCTGTAAATTTTACAGCCGATATTATAAGGTTTTATACGCGACTACCTTTTTATACGCGACGTATATGACGTTGTAGCATTGCGGTATTGAAATTAAGAAGTCCCTTACCAAAATAACTTTAAAGTGCGTTTCAAGACGAGTATTTAAAAAAAATATCCTGCTACGACTTCAGGGAGCGGAGATATTTTTTTTTAAATTGTCAAGCCCGTTGTATAATACGTATAGGGCTGAAATTTACAGGGTTTGCAGTTAAAGAGTTATAATTGCAATAAAAAAATTCTGCAACTCGATTGGCCGACTTTAACTGTTAAAAAAACACTGGTTGAAGTTGATGCCACGGCTGCGGTATGCGCTAGGACGCCTGGCGGGACGGAGTGGGGGGAGAGACTGGCTGCCGGGCGCGGCGCTACCGAAATCGAAATCGGGCGAAATCGATTGCGCTGAAAAAATCTTCATTATCTCGGCTTCCTGATGTCGTAGCGGTACATTTTTTTTAATTCGGGGTAGCTCGCCGATAAATGAAAGATATCAAGTTTATTTTTAATTTTTACGGAAAAAAAGCCTTGAAAATTTACATTTTTGCGAAATTTCAATTATTTTTCGGCTGTAATTAATATTTTTCAAAATTTCAATAAACGTCATAAACTTGAAGAGGTTTGTTATCTTTCTAGCTCTATCCGGTTAAAATCGAAGCTTCCTGTAAGAAATGGCGCCATTGTTAATTAAGAGTTGTAAAAAAATCGATCGTTAGTTACTCGAAAAATTAACAACCGATCACAGTGAAATTTATAGCACTAGTTTAGAATACTGAGAGCATATTCTCCGAGAATTTTCAGCCCTCTAAGAATTTTATTCGTTAAGAAAAAAGAGTTTTGCAACTTTCAACGCTAATTGCGATAATAAAATAAAAAAACTCTAACTCTACGGTTGGGCTTAAAATTTAGGTAATTTAATACAGAACAACTTTCTAAATGTATGTGCTATATAAAAAGTGCCAGGGAACTGAGGTATAAGCTAAAACGTGAAAAAACACGTTTTTTTGCATACATTGTTAAATAACTAATGAAGCTCACACTTTTGACTGTACGGATCCCCACCATTGTATTATACGGGAAAAATACATAGGATTCAATAATAATTAGGGCTCCGCCAAAAAATACATGAGAAAAATCCCTGGCAACTGGACTATTTAGATTCAATAATTTCATACGTTTTTGGCTACGTTTGGGATAAACTTTACTTTACTATTTTAGGACATGTAAAAGTTGAACTGTTAGGTTTTTAGTAGTTTTGATTTCGTAAAAAATCGTGAATTCTTGTAGGAGTAATAGTACATTTTCGCAGTAACTTTTTTTTTTGTTATTCATGTGAGTGCCGATATTTTGTTGCGACATATCCGGAACGGCGATACGGCATATTTAAACGTATTTAGGTGGTCGTGGTTGCGCATAAATGCACTGGTCACGGCAGTAAACATCAGCTTATACTGTTTATACTGCAGCAGCGGGACTCCCAGGACCGCAGGATGCGAGACTTACACCTGGGTTTCGTTTTCCTGATATATAAACTGCGGAATACGTTATGGAGATCTGCAATACATAAATGGAAAATAGCGTGCCGTTCTGCGGCAGTACACCCGTCGAGGCCCCTTGCTGATTCGAATTTCGTTACTGCAAAAAATAGTGACGCTTATAAATGAGAGTGATTTCTAGTGTCTTACATAACTTAACCCTTTCACTACTGGTGTCCATTACAATGTACACAATTTATTTTATTGAATCGTACTAAGAAGACTTGGAATTTTGCGCATTTGGGAGTTCACGAATCCCATTGGATATAATTTCTATTAGAAACTTTTTTAGTAGCTCCATCTAGTAGGTGATAGTTGAAGTTACGTCAGTTTGTGTCAAGTGAGATGGCAACCGTGTCACATAAGCTGAAAAGTGAGCAAATTTAATGATTTTTTTATCCGTTTTGAGTAGATAATATGAATTAATTTGGTTGAAATACCGTCGTGTAATATTGTTTTCACAAAATTCTATAGGGTTTGTTTGAGGTTGTCGCCAATTACATTTACAAATACAGTTTATGTCCCACTGTCCATTACAATGGACAACTGAAGTCAATTATAAACGTCCACTAAGTAAGCTGACTTATGTTTTTTTCTAGATTTATAACCTTGCGGATGAAATTGATCAAAAGCTTCTGCTAGAATATATCAACGACGATGAATTAGACGATGAATATCAAAGGGTGCTTGATCGTCTGGGGGATCACTCAGATCTAGATGGTAGATCTGAGTGGGGAGATTAGTATAATCACTGATAAAGATGGGTAACCCAATCAATAATTTGAAACGTCCAGTTGGCAGAAATAGCAGTTCTGAGAACAGACTCACTTGACATCTCCAATTGTCAATGAAAGAAAATCTCTGGAAACTCGTCCTCTCTCAGAGATACAGTTCGACATGAGAGACCATCTGCCTGAAATTGATATGAAAAAAGAAGCTACTCACTGTAAAAATGCTTCATGCAGTGGGAAAACTCACATTTACTGTGAAAAATGTGCAGTTCATCTTTGTTTTGTGAAAAATCGAAACTGTTTTAAATTGTACCACCGCCGTTAAACGTTTTTATTTACATATTTTGAGAATATATGTTTCATTTATAAAAGTTACTATTATAAATATTTGTTTAGTTACTATGTTGACTTTACTTCCTATCACTTAATTTTTTGCTAAATATGGTACTTCTGTCCATTATAATGAACATGTATTTATTTTATTTAAAAATAATTTTTTTTTGTAGAAATATTAAATGTATAACATGTTCGGGGATGTTTGTATAGAAATAAATTAGCAAAAAAATTTTTTTCTCTACAAAATATAAATTCGGTAGCGAAAGGGTTAAGAGACAGATCTACTGCTGAAAATTGATTTTCACATTTCAAAGCGTCAAGTTACATATCGCACCTATAATGGAAAAAGGACATAACTGCAAAAAATAAAATTGTCATGAAAAGTGTCTTCAAACAGTAGGGAACTACTCTTGGCTATTTCGTTAACAAATAGGTTCACCATGCACAAGTAAAGTTTAGAACAGTTAGGTATATCATTTCAGGACGAACAACATAATTCTTTTTGTAATTCCTTTTTTAAGTTAGCCAGTAATAAAAATCTAAAATCTAAGCATTTTTTAAGATAACGCGTAAAAACCAAGTGAGATGCTTATCAACCTCTAGTTGTGAGGTTTTTCTAACAAAAATAGCTGCGTTCACTTCACAGTGCAACAAGTAAGTAACAGTCCATCTTCTGCTTAGACATTTCCTAAATGAAAAATGTCACATGCGCCATTTGTGGTTTAGTTCAGTAATTATTTTTACGACGTTTTTCCATTAGAAATAACTTTGAAATTAAGTAATTAAACCACCATTCTCTTATAAAGGGACATTTTTTTGTTAGGTCTTTTTTCTATTATATGTGCGATATATATTTAATATAATATTTTTATTTTCGATAATAATAATTTCTTTTTTTTCTATAATAATTGGAAAGAAATGATAAGAGGGGCCTTTTTTCACAAATCCTTTCTCACAAGGATTTGTGAGAAAAAGGCCCCTCTTATCATTTCTTTCCAATTGAAAAATGAACTCACATTTTGCCATACTCCAAAGAATAAACACAGCTAGGCCGGCTATTTTAAAGAAGATCTATAATAATTATTTGTTAAAACTAAAACCCCAATTCTGTGCCTTTGGTTAGTGAAAAAAAGAAAAATTGCTTGCAAAGCCAAACACCTGCATCTGCACAGGAAGTCGCTTTAGCAGCTGTCGAATTAACAAATTTGATTGGCTGGGGATATTATGTTACACACGCTTATCTACTTAGAAACTGATGTTCCCACGATACCAGGCAAGACTGTAACGTATTTATCTTAACCGTCAATTCTTATTATTTTCAACTTGGTAATTCTTTCGACCCAGTGAAACGATACTTCTCTCAGAATGTTAAATGAACGAGAACCTTTAACATGCCGTTCTACGGTAACTTGCTGACAAAGATTCGACAATTGATATGAAAAGTTAAAAAAACGGAACAACAGAAAAAATATTTCGAACTTAGCGGTTGTGATAAGTGGATAGAAAAAATAGCAATTCAAATTAGATTGTTTACATTGCAATCATTTGAATTTAATATTTGCTGCTTAATTTGTATTCTAGTCTTCCAGTTATCGTTGCTCAATGGAGTTTGGAGTAGTTTTTGGTTAGTAAGGAATTTAGCACGTGTATTCACATAGGTTAGATTATCACTCTGGTTTAGTGATTCCAGTAAGGAATAGAAATTTCGTTTGTTAACCCGGTTTATGTATGTTTTAGGTATCCCAAGAAGATAGTTCTGTATGTCTTTTCATTTCGGAGAGATACTTTAATATCTTATTAAAGAGGTACAAATAATTTATGACATTTTGCTCTGACCAACCCAGGTTAGCAAAAATAGAATAAAAGGGAAGACTTAAAATTAATAATTATAGCTATAAAAAATGAGTGAATATTTATGTCTTGCATCCTTTCTAAATATTTAAATATACTTTGACAATATCGTGATCACAGAAAGAAACAAATAATTTTAGTATAGAGACTTTAAGTTTTTGTCCAGAATATTTTCCGAAAAAAACATCGTCAAAGTGGCCGAGAAAAAAAAAAATAATTAAAAACAAAATTACATCGCAATTTTTATCCAACATTGTAACTATAGGTCTAGAGACAGAAAAGTTGTGCAAAGACTCTTCCATATCACTAGTATGAGCAGCTATTGTTTATTTTACAAATTTTAAGTAACATTTGACTTGTCAATTTATAGTTTGAGCATAGTTCAGCCGATAAAAGCTAGGCAGAACCGTTATTTGACCGCTACTAAAATTAAATACTACGCTATAAAATAGTTGTGACTTGGATGCCGTTGTAATTTATTTTTAGAGTCTATCTATATTGTCACTTTCACTGACATAATTAAGTAGGTATATTAAATAATTACATATATAATGAGAGTTAATTAATGACTACTGCAAATAATAACGAATACATTACTAATTATTATTGTTTTTTTTATTGATAAATAAAATTAAATGATTAGTTACAGATCAAAATAATATTTATCAAGGGAATCTGTAATCTTTATCAAAGTGTCAATAATCTTTATCAAGGGAATCTAATCATAATCTAATACAACTGCCACAGTTGGATACGAAATGGAAATTTGGAGAAGATAATACAGTGCTAGTCAAAAGTCCCCTCGTCACCTCGTATCTTTTGAACAGTTTACTTACAATTAGACTAATGACATTTGGAGAGGAATATAACCTGATGTACGCTTCCTCTATTAGTGGAAATAGGTGACGTAATCGCCATAGAAGACGTTACAGGACCACTGTGAATAGTAACTTTAAATGGCAAGTGCACCCTATGGCAAGTGGCACATCGTTAGAAATGTATTTAAAATACCTATTCAGTCATACTAATTTTGTTTGGGCTTAGGAGAGTTTTGATAGATTAAATAAATAAACACTAAAACTTCAATTGAGCGTTCAGTTAATACAGATTCGAAAGGCCACCTCTGGTTAATTGTCAAAAAAGTTGACTTTTTTTTAATTCTCTCATAATTTACTTTGCTATGTTTATACCTTGAAATTTTAGTTTGATTATTGTTTAACGACATGTTTAAGTGTCTAAATAAAATAAATCATACGTGTTGTAGCTGACAAAGTAGCAGCTTAATCTTAACACTTCGTGAAAGTGATGAATGTGGAAACTGAAATTGTTGAAACATGAACGGAACATCTTTTTGATGAGAAATACCCTGATCGCCCTGTATCGATGAGTTATTTCAGGGAGTTTCTTCATAAGTTTCAAACAACAGGTAGTGGTAATGAAGCCAAACGATCTGGTCGACCAAAGATTTCTAATGACAAAAAATTAAATAAAAAAAAATTAAAAACTGACTTACGAGGTGTGTAAATTAAGTAACGAGACTGGCAACGTAGCGCCCTATCTAGCAACACTGAGGAGACAGGACTTGGAAGGGCAGTACGTTAACATGTAATTCAACTTCAGCAAGAACTTGAGAAAAAATCGGTTTTTCAGTGGTTTTAAAAATCAGTGACATTAATTTTGAGTAACAGTGTGCTATCAGGTTCTGCTTCAGACTTGGACATAGCACAGCGGATACTTTTGCAAAACTTCAAAACACCTCCGCAGACACTGTTTTTTCAAGAGCCCAGATTTTTCGGTGGTTTAAGGCATTCTCAGAAAGAAGAGAGTCGACTGAAGATGAACCACGCAGCGGAAGGCCTTCATCTTCAAGAACCGATGAAAATGTCGATAGAATACGGGATATTGTGCGTTCAGATCGTCGATTGACGACAAGAATGATCGGGGAAGAGTTAAATTTGAATTACACCACTGTTCATCAGATTTGCTGTTCATCAATCTGCGCAAACATGGTTCCAAAAAACTTTTCGCAAGAAAAAAAGAACATCAGGAAGGAAAGGTGTCTTGACTTTTTGGAATGGATTGAAAATGATTCCCATCTTATGGAACGTGTTATTACTGGTGATGAGACTTGGGTGTTCGAGTACGACCCGGAAAATAAGCGCCAAAGCATGGAATGGCACACTTCAAGCTCTTCAAGACCCAAAAAACAAGAATGAGCAAGTCGAAGATCAAATGCATGCTGATTTGCTTTTTTGATAGCCATGGAATTGTCCACAAAGAATTTGTACTTCCAGGCCAAACAGTAATTCAACACTTTTATAGAGAGGCTCTTGCAAAACAAACCAAAAACAAGAAGAAAAAGTGGTGTGCGTGTGATGCTCCAGGCAAACAGTAAATCAACAATTTTATAGAGAGGCTCTCTCAAAAAAAAAAAGAGGGTTGGTGTGAGACCAAACATTTAGAACAACTGGATGCTGCGTCACGACAATGCGCCTTGTCACACATCCATTTCAGTAAACGCGTTTTTAGGATTTCAAATGTGTAATATGTAATAATACATTATATATTAGTATAATTTATCTATCTATAATACTTGAGTGAAATTGTATATTATTATAATATGTAAGGGTGCGTTGTTCAACAGTTAAACGACCATAAAGTTGTACTAATTTTTCTTTCCCACTTCAAGTGCAGTTGTGTATAGTATAATAACAATTACCTCTATGTTATGTATAGTCTATTTTTTTTTAGTTCGTACGTATGGAAGATCTAATAGTAAATTGGACTACGAAAGAAATCAGCAAGGCTTATAGCACAAATACTCTCGAAACTCTTCTTTATTCCGGTTTCCATTTTATGTAAGAATAAATATCTTGTATTGCGCGTTTCCACAAAATAAAAATCTCTTGTTTTTTTGTTTTCCGCCTGAACATTCTTTCGATACCGTGTATTTTATAATGAAGAGCGTCGACTTTATTACGCAGAAGATGAAGTTATAATTGCTAAGGGCATGCTGACTACAAAGCGTAAAGAGGGAGAAAATAGGAAATTTCATACTTCCTTTGAATAAACGGACTCGTCCAAATTATAAAGGAAAAACCTACAGTTTACAACGTGCAGCCAGTATTTAACTGTGCCTTTTACCAATTAAGAAAGAAAAACAACGAGCCTAAAATGCTCTCTAAGTGCTGTTGTCGAGGTAATGAGAGATTACTTGGAGAGCAGTTGATGGAACTCAAACCGTTCCGGAATATTTGTGTTTTGTATTCAGCTCGATACAAGGGTCTTCCATAATAAATCTGCTCTTACCAGTGTATCCCCACATGCTACTAAACGCGAAATGTATATGAGGATATCATTTTTTAACACTCGTCATTGAAGATAGGGTTAGGTCACTTAAAAATGATGCAAGAAGGTGCTAATACTATTATGGGTCTGAAAACATTGCATCTGGGTGTTTTCAGTGATGTTCTGTTCGTCTAAAATTAATTTATTTAATTAATAATTAATTAATTAATTTAGACGTAAAACAAGTCAAACGTGAACCTTTTTCCGCTCAAGATACGCGGATATAAAATAAATAACATGGATGGGTAAATTCGCCTAAAAATGGAACTATCCAAAACTAAGCGATTCAATTATTTTACGTATACAGGATAAGACAGTGTACATCTTTATATGCCAAAGCGTATGTACGCATATGCTCCTCCAGTAAAGCCCCACCTGTGCCAAACCGTACGTCCAGATGCCATGGCATGCCAAATCCGTGTTCAAGCAGTCGGCAACGGACCATCTGCGTGACCCATTCCACACCGCCTTCCTGTTCACATATAATTTTTTTAGCTGGTAATATTTTTATACCTAAGTCAACACGGGCCAACCCGGTATACATATATTTCACACACGGGGTATGAGCACTTCTGGTTTAAGATAAAAAACATGTTTCAAAAGAAACGTTTTCAGTTTCACATTGTAGACCTTCCAGCTCAGAATAACCTCACCACAACACAGATTACATCAATTCCCGATGGATTAATTTCGTTTTCCGTTTGATAGGAGCAAAGCATCCTCGGGGCCATTTTTCCCGCCATCTTCCGATCGATATGTATTGTCAATTTCAATTAAACTGAATTGCGCTTTAATCAAGAATAATTCGGTTTGCGGGGGAAGTGACCGTTTCCCCAACGCCCGCGGAGAACTCATGTTGTATTCATAAAACACTACGGGGCGCGAAATTTTCTACCTCTTAATTGATGGAGGTTTAAATCGAGCCGTTGGCGTTGTTCAGATAAAAAACAAAAACGCATTAAATTGTCTAGCTAGTTGCCGGCATAGTGTTGTTCGATGATAATTGACGTTTTCATTTAGAATTTCAGTTAAATTGTGATATAAATTTTGTAAAAAAAGAGTTATGGTTTTAACTACATTATAAAAATTACTTGAAATTAGCATCTCTCCATGTGTTGTCAGGATTGCCGCAAGGATCTAAACTTGGCCATGTACTGTTTATTGATTGTACAGTTGTTAACATGTTTTATTGACGGTACAAATTCATTATCTAGGATTCTCATACAAAGCTGAAAAACTGTTTTGGTGTTTTCAAAATATCGATGCTAAACATGTCTACATTATGTCTGATACAGTTCCAGACAGCAATTACAGATATTTTGTAAATAACAAATGGTTACTTTAAACTTAAATTTAAACGTTATCCGATGTGCAATAAATATACCTAGATATACTATATTCAGTCTTCAAAAAATTCTTCCAAACAATTTATATTACCTTAAGACTTAGGTGAATTGGAGCGATAGCCTTCTGGAAGTAGCCTTGAAACCTTGCTTGAAGCCTTGAAGCCTTAAAGCCTTGTTTTTTTCGTCGTCTAATGTGTTCACAAAATTTTCCAAGTTTTCATTCCAATTAACGGTCCAATTAACCTTATTTTCGATATGGCCCTCCACATGCCAAATGTCTGAGAATGCAAAGGTTCTCTTTGAGGAAATGTGGATTTTGAGAGCTTCACATTCTCAGTTTTTGTTAATGATTTTGATAATGCAAGATACCCATAAACCACTCTGAAAATGGTATTCGTTGCGGCTGATCGTTTAGTAACAATTCTTGGACAGAGTTTATATATTCAGGGCATGTGGGATCGATTCCACAGCAGAGGTACTTTGTGGACGTTTTTTTTTTATATTACGATACAACTACAACCTTTTGCGAATAGTCACAGAATCGGCGTATCAGAAAATCATTAAAAGTATCTCACAATTAGAGAAGGTTTCACAAGAATCTAACACATTTGTGAAATGCACTGTATAAAACATATTCGTGTTAAGTATTCTTGTTAATGTTCTCGGCCGGAAATTCTCACCTGCGATATACTTCATTTCACGCTCCGTAGTAAAACTTACTATAACTACAACTTTGCGAGCGTAAAATATATGCATAGTTTAATTTTAATATGTTACCGTACTTTACGGGCAACTGCTACCTTACAACTTGGAAGGCTGATGCGCTGCATCCAGACGAACATTACATTCATTATTAACCATTAGAGTTGTTGTTTTGTTTCCGTTGAATTAACCGTGCAAAACGATTATTTAGACGTTGTGAAGAAGAACAAGGGAAACGCAACAAAGGTGCATTAGAGTGACTTATTCATGAGAATGCAGCAATGAACCAAATTAATTTCAGGAACAGTATGATTCATTAAAATTGTTAGATGGTTTGATATTAGAACTTTCCTACCACAGTATCCTTGTGAATTATGTATAACAAGGACTTAGAAGGAAAAGTTGCTAGCTAGAGTACATCAATGAAACTTCGAACCAAAAACGTCAAAAATCTTATTGTAACACCTATAAAATATTCAAGGGAACCGTATTTAGAGCAAAAATGACAAAAGATCAATGGTTATGCTATCCACCTCCAAGAGCTGAATCAAAGTACACGAGGTGTGGCTATTAAATAACCGAACTGCTGTCATAACACTTTTTATTCATTACCAATTACAGTAGCAACTTTTTCGCCTTCAATGTACTCCCCTTGACGATCTTGGACACCGCTCCATATGACTTTTTCATTGTTGAAAACAGTGCTGGAAGTCCGGTCCTATCAGCCAGTTCAGAACCTCCGTCGCTTTTGCTATAACCCCTTCCGCACTTTCGAATCATGTCCCCTTCAGTGCCGATTTGACCTTGGGAAATAAGAAAAACACAGGGGGGTAAGGTCGGGCGAGTATGGTGGATGTTCCAACACAGTAATGCGTATTTTGCAAAAAACACCTTCACAGACAAAGCAGAATGGGCTGGTGCATTGTCTTGGTGAATCTTCCATGATTTGTTCTTCCACAAATCGAGTCTTTGTTTTCTCACACGCTCACGAAGGGCCATCAGAACCTATATGTAATAATGTTGATTGACCTCTGACCCCTAGAGGCCCAGTGAACGTAAACAATGCCTCGAATGTCAAAAAAGACGATCATCATCGCTTTGAATTTGGATTTGCTCATCCTGGCTTTTTTCTGCCTTGGCGACTTCGGGCCCTTCTAATGCATGGATTGGCGCTTTGTTTCGGGGTCGTAAGTAAAAAAACCACGATTCATCACAAGTAATCACCATATCTAACAAGCCTGGATCAGTGTCAATGTTGTTTAGAATGTCAGCGCAAATGTTCATTCTTGATTCCTTTTGCTCGGGAGTGAGGAGTTTTAGCAGCATTTTTGCGCAAACTCTGCGAATGTTGAATGATTCATGCAAAATTTGGCGAACACATCTTTGTCGATTCCTATTATTTCAGCAAGCTCTCGAATGCTTAGACGACGATATTCGCGGATTAATTTTCCAATTTTTTCAATGTTTTCGTTTGTTTTTGACGTCGAGGGCCGGGCCGTCCGGGGCGCGGATCTTCTTCGAATTGAAACCATTAAAAAAACTTGTGCGTGGGATAAAAATTCATTCTTGTAAACTTCTTTGAACATTGCATAAGCTTTTGTAAAAGTTTTCCCCAGTTTAGCAAGAAACTTATAATTAGCCCGTTGCTCCATCTGAACAGTTAACATTTTTTCGATGCGTCACTGGTGCATAGACTAATTCAAACCACTGATACAGTAAAACTGAGCGACCCACTGGCTAGTCCAGCGAGCTCAGGGTGAGAAAAAGTCAAACTTGTCTGGACACGCTCGCAGCGCGCTGGTGGCAGCATCAGTTCGGTTATTTAATAGCCACACCTGGTGTGCCAAATGATTTTCTATCGCTTCTTAATGAACGTAATGTAAGAATGAAATGCCTTCGTAAAGACGGACTTTTCTATAACAAACAAACTTTTTTATAACTATCTAATTAACTAGTAGGTACGCCACTAAGTTACCACTTTTCTTTGCATTACATCTGAATTTGTATATTCTCTACCACTGGCATTACGAATATAAGCTTTTACAGGTTATTGTGGCATCTTAAAATAAATGATGGGAATAAAAAGATGTATAAATGTAGTTAAATGATAGTATCAATTGCGTATCCTGTGATGCAGTGGAAAAATACTGCATGAAATATTACCTATTACAGTTGGTTATTGTAGTCCCATAGATCTCTGTGAAATGGCAAACTTTGAACCGATATTTATCCATTTGAGCTTCGTTCATGGGCTATAAACTTTAAAGATAAAACTTCGATGACCGCTAGCTATACGCAAATACGGTTTAGAAAAGCGAAGATACTTTTCATTATAAGCCCTACGTTTCATTTTTTTATGCACTTTACGGTCTTTATATCCGCGCGATTTTCCCTCTAGGAAATACCTGGCAAGACAAAATATGAAATTCAGATTGGTTTAATAAATATCTTTGTTCAAAATTCAATGTAGATCCCGAAAAAGGGGCATTAATATTCAATGCGCCGCTGTCCTACGATTTACAAGTGAAATTTTCGGCGTATTTATGAAGCAGATAACGGAAGTAGTTGCGTATTTTGCTAACATTACCATATCTTAAATATTGTTCGAAAAAAATGAAATTCTGACGACTACTACCAAAATTCATGAAGTGAAATTGGCAAGTTTTAACAGCCAGCGTAACTGATTCCTCCAACTAAGCTCTCAAATTAATTTCGTTTTTCTTCTTTAAGACTTTCATTTGCTGACGACATGAAAGTATAAGCTTATGTAGTCTTGGTGATGCATATGAAGGCCTAATGAACCACAGAAAATCAATCGTGCTAGATCCATATAAAAAAGGCCTTTGCCTCAAAAGTACTGGCTTAAATTTGTCCGAACTAATCGTGTTACATCTCAAAAGTCAAAATGGCGGATTTAACATGATACGGTTCATATTAAATTATAGAGTCAGTGAAGCTAAGATCAGGAGATGATGTAGCCATTGAAGGCAAACCTTTGATTTTACTGAGCTCACCTTTCAGGAAATTGAGCTCACGTTTTACATATCTCAAAAAAAATTGCATGGCGATGAGCGAAAATTGATTTTGAAGCGGAAGAACAGTACTATATAGGGTGAATTGATTTTTGAAAATTTGGACTTTGGCTAATAGGCCATGACGAATTTGATGCAAATATTTTCAAGATGGCTGCAGATAGAAGTGCTACATTAGTAAAAACTGTTAAATATAGGTTTGAGGAATGCTAATACAAATCTATGCAGAATTTACTTCTACAGCAAAATGTAGGTTTAAATAAGGGGCGTTGTATTTAAAAAAATGAGTTTAGACGGTTTGAAGTTACGTTAAATGATAGTTATGGTTTAAGCACAATTTTAAGAAATAATAAAACCATTGTTGTAAAGCTTTAGAGCTACACTAATCACAATATCAATACCGAGACTTTATTTTCTAAAATGCACACTACAGACAGTTTCAAATAATATGGTGTTAATGAACAAAATTTAAAAAACTCGAAATGACTCAAAAACAGTAAAAGGCAGGTATAGGGAAATCTAATTTACCAAAACAAAATGTATAGAATCGAAATATGCAATAAAAAAGGGCACCAGTTCATTTAAAATAAGGAAGTTTTATTGACTTTTGGAATATTTTTCCTATAGGCCTATTAGCCAAAGTCAAAATTTTCAAAATCAATAATTCCTAAGAGCCCTCATACTTTTAATGAACGAGTTCAATGAATCACCCTGGATGATGAAGTTGATGCAAGAGCCTTAAAGAAAAAACACGTGTCAATCATAATAAATTTATAAAAATCTTTGAGTATCAGAAACATTGTTCAATTATTACCTCCGGAAAGCGGATTACGATGTATTCTGTTTCTGAGTTTATATTTAGATATTTGTTTTAACATTGATTCAAAAATTCTAACGCACTGAAGGAGCCCAAACGCCATCTAACTGATTTGTAAGTAGTTTTTTAATTTTAGTAAAATTTGTAAGACTTTAAAAGGCTACCATGTATTAATAATTATCATAATAGACATTATAAGAATACAAAAAAAATATCCTGTTAACTCTTTCAGCATTTTAAAATTTTCCCTATTTCGAAATAGGTAATCCAGTAATTTTATTTTCGTCATTCAAATAAGTAAGTACATCAATGTTATGTATACCAGGAAATAATTCAAACTAATTAAAATAACTGTATTCCTTACAGATTAAACTTCGGGTGCTACATTTATGGAGGTATATACGATATTATGAAATAACTTCGAACTAAATGAACTAAATTCGACGGCTTCGTTAGGAATAACTAGAACAATATCAAGTATATCAGTGGCATCCATTTTCGGCAACATAATGTAGAGCTGTTGGAAACTAAAATAGTTTTGTCTGTTTCATCATAAGAGTTGTTTAAACAGTCGATGGTAACGTTGTAACGAATGGTACATTACAGGCGAATGCACACTTGTCTGGCGTACGAGATGTGTAATTAAGTAATGAGTAAGTAATGAGACTGATTTTTTAAATTTTCTCATTCGAATAGAATTACATTTCAGTATTATCTCCTTCAAAATAACTTTCTTGGGAAGCCACACAGCGCTGGAGACGGTTCTTCCATTCCTCATAGCAGTGTTGGAACTCATATACTGGAATAGCCTTCAGCTGGTCGGTTACAGCTGTTTGAATGTTTTCTATGGTCCAACAATGGCGTCCTTTTAGGTGATTTATCAATCTCGGGAATAGAAAAATGTCATATGGACTCAAGTCAGCCAAATAAGAAGGCTGAGGAGCCACAGGAATGTTTTTACTGCATTGTTGTGATGCAACATCTAGTTGTTCTTGATGTTTGGTCTCACACGCATGACTATTTTCAAGAACCTCTTTGTAAAAGTGTTGATTTACTATTTGGCCTGGAGGCACAAACTTTTTGTGGACAATTCCCTGGCTAATAAAAAAGCAAATCAGCATATATTTGATCTTCGACTTGCTCATACTTGCTTTTTTGGAACTTGGAGAGCTTGAATTGTGCCAGTCAATGCTTCGGCGCTTGATTTCCGGGTCGTACTCAAGCACCCAAGTCTCACACCAGTAATGACACGTTCCATATGTGGATCATTTTCGATCGATTCCAAAAAGTCAAGACACATTTCTCTCCTCTTTTGTTCCTGCGAAAGGTTTTTTGGAATAACTTTTGCATAGATTTTTCTTAGTGAAAATCTGATGAACAGTGGTGTGCTTCAAATTTAACTCTTCCCCTATTATTCTTGTTGTCACCCGACGATCTGAACGCACCAGATCACGTGTTCTATCGATATTTTCATCGGTTTTTGGAGATGAAGGCCTTCCGCTACGAGGTTCATCTTCAATCGACTCTCTTCCGTCTGAGAATGCCTTAAACCACCGAAAAACCTGGACATTTCAAAAAACACCGTCTCCGTAGGGTTGTTGAAGTGTTGCAAAATTGTCCGCTGCGCTGTGTCCAAGTCTGAAGCAAAACCTGACAGCACCTCAAAATTAATGTCACTCATTTTTAAAATGCACTAGAAAAAAAACGGTTTACGAAAACAAACAAACAAATGACCCTATCAAGTTCAAACTTGTACTAGAGGAATCTCCGCAGTGTTGCTGGATCGGGCACTACGTTGCCAGTCTTATTATTTACACACCTTGTATTTTAGTCGAGCATTTGACTATACTGTAACATTGACTAGGACATGTTTATACGCTTTACAGAGTATTCGCTAACCGAACATTCAGCATGCAACAATATGGCTGTGCTTGTCGCATCAATCAGTATCCAGTATTGAAATAACGAAATGAATGATGATTGGTGAGAGAGAAATTATAAAATGTTTAACAAACTTGCATATACTTGTATATTGTGATAACGATTTGCTTGTGACATACAATTCGTTAGAACTTTATAAAAAAATGTTTAAGACTGTCTGTGTCCATATGCAACAGAACATCGAGTTTAATCGAAGTTATCGCTACTCTGATTGAGTCGGTTGCAAACCTGGTCACATTAGAGCATGCACAATGTTACAAGCAAATCTAGTTTATTTGTACCACACGAGTTATTCAAATTCATTGTCGCTAGAAGTACGTGTGTGACAATTGACAATAATGTAAATTGTAAGGATACCTGGAGTCCTAGATCTTAGGATTCTAGGCACGTTTCCACTTACCTAAAATTTGGCTAAGTACGGTCCTTCCATCTTCTCCTAAGCAGGCACTTCTAGCGTCGAATGGGTTTGTAAACTGGACAAACGCGTATCCCTTGTGCATCGATATCCCTGGAAAATAAGATACACACATAAATGACTAGATTACTACGGATGTACTCGGATGATGTTTAATGAAATAGATATTGTTGTTATGATATTGATTAAGAGTCGGACATAGGCAATAAGACCACATCTCAGTTTTCATCTAAATAGCTTAGCTTTCCTTTTGTTAAGTGTTGCTATCATCATTGGTTATTATCAGTATGTTGCTATTAAATAAGTGAATGCTTTCGCATAACACCACTTATGGTATTATTGATATAATTATATTAATATTACAAACAAAATGCCTTAATAAAAACAAAAGGCGTATGTGGCATATATCCATGATCACAATAATATTTGAAGCAATGAAAGCAAACAGTAATGTCTATAGCTTGAGTTTTGTTGTCTTTTTTACTGCAGGTTGTATGCAATCCAACAAAAATAAGTATTATTATTCTTTATTCATCAGAATTCACTTCGATCATAAGATGTACATTAGTGGCTTAAAACTAATAGGAAATGTAACAAATTAGATGTATTCGAAGATATGTAATTAGATGCATTACTGTTAAATGTAATATTGGGCCTAACACTCCACTGTTCCGGTTCATAAAAAGGGGCAAAAGTAAGTGAACCACAACGGGAACTTTAGTAAAAATAGGATAGGTAATTAGTTTTAACTTCAGTTTGAATCATATCCTCATATTAATCTTAATATATTGTGATTTATAAGAACCCTATTGAATTGTGATTGCTCATTTCATTATTTGGTAAATAGACCAGTGTTTTTCAATATTCCTTCTCTCGCGGCAAAATTTTGCGGCACGCTAATGTGCTGCTGGACACCCTTTGAGAAACATTGATTTACTCACTGACAATAGTCGATTGCCTATTTACCTAACGACCCATCATGTCTTTAAATACACCTCGAACTCTGACGCGACTCGGGTTGATGCACTTCGGAAGCAAAGCGCGGTTAACAAATATTCAATCGATGGAATCGCAGTCGGTCGCGATTGGCGCGGTGACTTGAGCTTTACCTATTTAAGGATGTCCGCAGTCGATATAAATAATAACAGTTCAAATAAATTTGACCTCAGTTTGGGGTTGAAGAGCAATCGTATGTATTAGCCATTTTTTTCCTATATATGGAGATACATTGTTGACATTAAATTATAGTCAGTTATAGGTGTAATGGTTAATTATTTGCCTTTGAATCTGACTCCCTTGGTTCAAACCCTAACAACTCCATTTTTATTTTGCTTATGGGCGCGAAGAGATAAAAATAAGTATTTTAATTGCAAACACATTGTTGAAAATGCCCTTTGAGTTGTTCTAAAAACTCCTGATATCCCTTTCGAACAGTAGTGTAGAGTAATGTTAATCTCATTTGATTTTTCCAAAATTCGTTCTTGAAAGCACTCAAGGTTATTAATAGGAACTTGGAAAATTGTTTTATTTAAGTAAGGCCACAAAACTAAATCAAATGGTGCTATGTCACACGATCTTGGAGGAAATTGATGTTTATAGTTCAGGCTCAACAAGCGATTATAGAAAATAATTTGTTCGGAGTTCGGCAGCAGAGTTTTTTTTTAAACTGTGCCATTTATTTTCCCTCGACTAATCGCAACTTCTTCGCATACCAAACACCTGCACTTGAAGAGGTGCTTCGGAACGTCACATTTTCATATTCTGGGAAGTTACATAACAACTGAGATGAAACCATTCTTCGTTGGAGAATAAACTTTTTGTCCAGGTTGGTGTCACGAAGGTTATTTAAAAATCATTAACAAAATTCTGCTCTTCGAGGGTAATCGACATTTTGAAGTTCCTGGTAATATATTAAACGGTAGAGAAACAAGTGTAAGTCTTTTTTAAAACAAGTAAGTATGGCGTACCAACAGATACACATGTTAGCTGGGACAGATCACTTAAAGTTCTTCCATAGCTTTTTCCATAACTTGACGCACATATTTTTTCAGCTCCTCCGTTCGTACTGTACAACGGATACTACTTTTCTTTTGTTTCACACTTCCGGTTTTCCTAAAGAGTTGAATAACGTGGTGAAAAGGACACTAAAAACATGTTGATATTCACAACCACATTAAACTGTTCTAGTCCATATGTCCCGAAGAATATTTCAACTGCATGTTTTTTGGTAGAAAAAAAAACTGATTCCGTGCAGAATTTCCCAGGAATAAGGGAAAATAGTTTTGATACGATTAAAAGTCGGGGAGATTTGTTTATTTAACAATTTATAAAAAAATATCAACTTTTTTTTATTTTTTTTGCTTATATCTTTGCTTCTAGAGCTCATAGGCAACTTTTACGGCCACCAACTTTTTCGTCATCAAATTTCCTACAAGATAGGCCATTTTGCAAATCGATTTTTTTTGTTGTTTATTATAAACAAATTGCCAAAAATCGCAGAAAAAATTTGTTTTGATCGAAAATCTTTAGAGTAACGTAAAACAAAATCTGCTGAATGAATTTACATTGTGAATTTATAGCTCTCAACTAACTTAACAAAAAACGCTTTGCGGATTTGCAATTTTTTTTTTCTTTCGAATTTATGGCCAGAGCTTCTAGGCTATTAGCGCATTTGCAAATTTTAATTTTATAATTTTTAACGTTTTGTCAAGAAAAAAATAATTTTGCAATTTAAACAATTGCAAATATCTCGATCATTTTTTAAAATATTTTTTTCAAACTAGTGGCATTTTAATAGTCGTAAAAAAAACACACCTCTTTTTGAAAAAAAAGTTACCTTTCTCGGAAGCCAATATAGCATGTTTTGACGTTTTTTTGAAATTACAGGGCGATTGCCCTTGGCCAAATTACGATATTATATTATGGCGTACTTTTGCAATAAGACCTCAAGGTTTCACTTTAAAAAAATAATTTACAAAAAACTAAGCAATATTTTGCAAATCCGCAAAGCGTTTTTTGTTAAGTTAATTGAGAGCTATAAATTCTCAATGTAACATCAAAATTAATTGAGCAGATTTTGTTTTACGTTACTCTAAAGATTTTCGATCTAAAAATTTTTTTGCGATTTTTGGCAATTTGATTATAATAAACAATAAAAAATCGATTTGCAAAAAGGCCTATCTTGTAGGAAATTTGATGACGAAAAAGTTGGTGGCCGTAAAAAGTTGCCTACGAGCTCTAGAAACAAAGATATAAGCAAAAGACAAAAAAAAACTGTTATTTTTTATAAATTGTTAAATAAACAAATGTTCCCGACTTTTAATCGCATCAAAACTATTTTTCCCGTATTCCTGGGGAAATTCTGCATAGGAATCAGTTATTATTTTTCTAAATAATAACTAAGGAAAACGTGCACTCAAATCGTATTTTTTTGAGCTTCGCGACATGGACTATTCTAGAAATTCCAAGTTCGACAGAATATGCCCAATGCTTTTCAGCTTTCCGTCCGTCTCTGATGTAAGACCATAAACGTTTTTTGTTATTATATGAGTATAAACACCATTTTCTGTAGAATCTACACTGTTTTGGTTTAGAATTTCAACGACAGTTTGAAAGCTGTCAAACGCCAAATTGTAAAACAACAATTTTAGGTCTGAATATATTAACAACATACGTCTGAATTGTAAAAGCCTACTTTGAAGTAAATTTTGGTTGAATTTTCGTTATTTAGTCGATGGAATCGCAGTCGGTCGCGATTGACGTGGTGACTTGAATGTTACCTATTTACGTACGTTCGTCCGCAGTCGATTTAACTATAACGAATCGGGTTAATAATGAAATAGTTCTGTTTCGAGTGCAGCAGACCGCCGGACGACGGACCTTTCGGCGCTAAAATTACCATCCATTATTCATTCCGCAGAGTGGTGTTTAATTGGCGGACAAGAGAATAGTATTTATTTTGCAGGCCCGGCCGTCAGCTGTATCAACATATGAATTGAAATTTAAAATATTAACCAGGTCGACTGAGGATCTTCTTATCCACCCACCCCGGTGGGGAATGGAGTGAGGAGAAGCTGTATGAAATCTCTACATGAGCTTTATAGTACCTTGGTGCTTAATCGAAATCATTCGTTAAAAGTATTTGGGCTTGTGTAAGCCTCTGCTCTTTAAAGCCTTTTATTTCAGTTAGGGTTTCTGATTTCTCGACTAATTTTTTTTTCCCGGAGCTCGAGAATTCTCGACTAAGAGTTCCCGGGAATTCTCGAATATTCGAGAAATATTTAAATTTAAAAAAAAAATAGAAAATTTTTAATTAAACGCAAATTAAAACTACGCTTATTATGCAATAATCATCAACATTTACTAATTCTTCAGTCTTGTGAGTAGTTACACATGCTTTTAAACAAAATAACTAAATAATATATTTTTCATTAAACAAATAGTAAGTAATCGATCAGTGGTATTGAAACTGCGGGGCAATTGCGCCATTTGGCTATAACTTTCGTTCTATACGGTTATAAGGTGATTAATAACGACATTTATTTAACGAAATAATGAGTATTTCCTCTACTGAGACCTTATAACGAAAGTTGTAGCCAAACGGCGCAATTGCCCCGCAGTTGTAATAGCCTCCATCGACTTACCTAAGTATCATTTTAAAATAATGAGTATCTTCATACAAACCGTTTTTATATTAAAGTTGAATACTTACAGTATCTTTTTCCTATAAATAATTAGAGCTTTTAATCACATTCGTTTAATTAAATAAAAAAAATAGTATCTACCAAAGAAACGTCATCACAATCAACTAAAGAATTTACGTTTAGTCTACCTAAAAAACCTACCCATAAAGCGATTGACTACACAGTCTTTTAATTAGGTACGTAAAAACACGGAGAGAGCGCGGACGCAAACATAATCACGACGCAATTTCTCGATTTCTCGATTTCTCAACAATTTTTTCTCGTCTCGAGTAGAGTCAGATTTACCGGGAATTCTCACTTCGAGAAGTCTCGACCAGAAACCCTAACTTCAGTTAATGGACCCATTACTCGAGGTCGATGAAAATATTTTCAAGATACTTGGACTTCTAGTTATACCTCTAGTTATACATATTTTATTACATATTTTGATTCTACACGTTATTTTGGGTAGGAATCTTTTAAACCATTTTTAAGTCATTTGGAGCTTTTTTTTTTAATTGTTGAATTGTGGTCGTTATCACCGTAATATGAAATCACCAAAAGCGGCCGTCTTAGGAAATTTGATGTTTGTCTGGTTTGATTTAGATTAAATCAAATTTAGAGCTGGTTAACACGTTTCGGCCGAAAACGCCACTCCCGGTACATCGCTCTTCAGCTCCTCATAACTAATAGTATTCGCGACAGAAAAATTTGACAGGTACAAATTTTTGAAGTTTAAGACGTGCCCTTTCCGAGGGTGTCCATTCCTTCCTTCTGTCCATGAAATTCCTTCAAAAAATTCTTATTTATTAAAAAAAGCAGTTTAAAAAACCGATTTATTTGCATATTTCTTTTAATCAAATTTTCAAGAGGTTTCCGGTCTGCAATGGACCTGGAACCGGTGGAATGAATGTTTGAACTTTAAGTATATGTGGTTTAAAGATCGACTTTTGGCCTTATGACTTCAAAATGGCGCCTGAACTGCAAAATTTTTGCGTAAAAATTCAAGAATTTTTTATTGGAAAATGATACACTGTTACAAAAAAATTGTCAAGAATAAAAAGTTCTTAAAATCACTCAATGAATGCACTAGAATTTTTTAATATTTTTTTGATAAATTTTTTGTATTTTGCAAATGGTCAATTTTTGCAAAATTTAAAAAAATTGATTAAGAAATTCTGAAAAAAATTCGAGTCCATTCTTAGAATGATTCTAAAGAACTTTTTATTCTCGACAATTTATAGTAAAAATGCATTGTTTTCAAGAAAAAAAATTCTAAAGATCAAATTAGTATCGAAATTTAGAATGTTTTTTCTCGAAAACAATACATTTTTGCAATAAATTGTCAAGAATAAAAAGTACTTAGAATCACTCGAAGAATGCACTGGAATTTTTCAGAATTGTTTTTGCATTTTTTAAATTTTGCAAAAATTGACCATTTGCAAAATTCAAAAACTTGGTCAAAAAATTTTCTGAGTGCATTTTTTTCTGCATTTCTGAATTGAATTTTGCAGTTCAGGAGCCATTTTGAACGCATAAGGGAAAAAATCGACCTTTAAACCACATATATTTAAAGTTCAAACGTTTATTCCACTGATTAGTGAGGTTCCAGGTCCATTGCAGACCGGAAAATTTGGCCACTACAGCATATATGATAAACCACGATTTGATAGGCCACCTCAGCTGGATATCGAGCGCTTGCGTATGCTTCGAAGCAAACCCGTTTGGAACCACGCGAGAAATGGCACGAAATCTCGGCTGTAGTCAGGCCACGGTTGTAACTAGACTCAAAATACTAGGTCCAAAAGTTGGGCAAGTGGATATTACGTTTATTAAGCGAAGCCGATCGCCAGCATCGAAATACACAGATTTTCTTCCGCAGTCGTCGTTTTGACTGGTTGAAAGGTAGGTGCTTTATGTAAATCATAGATGGTCGAGCACAATCGGTACCTAAACCTAACGTTCACCCGAGAAAGGTGATGTTGTCAGTTTGGTGGCCTCCATATTCATCAGAGCTTTCCCCCAATGACTATAATTTGTTCTGTGCCATCACCAAACATTTAATAAATAAATCATTTGACGATCGTCACTATCTACAAATAGTCATACACAACTTTTTGGCTTCACAACCGCGTGAGTTCTGGAAACGTGGTACCCGCAGTCTGCCTTCTCGTTGGCGACAAGTTATAAAGTAGAACGGCGCTTGCATTCTAAATTAAATTCCTCTTATTTAAATATAAATGATCATATTTGAATATACTATCAAGGCTCAATACTTTTGAATCAACCGGATATGAAGAAAACAACATTAACTGTAATGTAGTGAAACATATCTATTAAAACTTTCGATCGACGTGATGTTTTATCTGCACAAGGGCGTGTAAATCTCGTGATGCCTGTCGCCTATCAGCGAAATTTACGACGCATCTTCAATATGGATAGGCAATTTGCATTGATTTATGGTGCGTGAAACATCGGATTGCGTACACATTAAGATTTAATAGATCGAGAAACGTCCGTTGATTTGGGCCGATACGATCTGCTCTGTCACACGCCCGCACAGAATTACATAGAAAAGCCTTTTAGCAACTTTTGGTAGGGTATGGTTGCCCATTAAATATTCGGTGGCGACGGTGGCGTCCTTTTTTTTTTGGACAGGGCACATCCATCGGTCATTTAGGATTTCTATTATCGATAGAACTTCTCGAATAGGTTCTATTTTTCAGCATTGAGGTCTGTAAATATAAGAGATACTTACTGGCAGATGACCAGAATAATAAAAGTGGACAACGAATCACAGTAAAACCCAGTAAAAGAAAGGAAAAAAAAGTTTCAGTAATCTCCTGATAATGCTTGGGGAAATGCGTTCGCGTAAATTATAAGTGAATTATTCGGTGTTCGGAGAAAGTGTGTTTAAAGGGGGATTGATATTTGCTAGTACAATATTTTTTGCAGAAAATGTAAAAGAATATTCGGTTTCAAAAGACACCTTGACCATAATTTCAGTACTTGTACTTCTATAAATATTTTTTAATCAGAATATTATAGCTAATTTATAAATATAGTTAACGTCTGAACTGAAACACATATATCAAAATTTTAAAATTAAAAAAAAAACGAGTGTTTGGACTTCGATTTTTAATTCAATTTTCTTTTAATTCAAACTTCTAGTATTTGTTATTTATTCAGTGAATTGACTTTACTCTTATTCTTTAGTTCAGTTGATACAATAGTCTCGAATTTGGAGAACGTGTATAAAATTTCATCTCGTTTGAACCATTGCATATTGACATATTTTGACTCATGTTTGTCACAATGTCAAAAAATTTGTTTTTTCATACTACTACGGTATTAGTGGTTTCTGAAAAAACCCTGAAAAAATGATCTCGATTTACCCGGATCGAGAGTACCTCCTCCCCCCATTTTCGAGGATGATGAACACGATGCCGGTGTCAGAATGTCTCTTTGGGATTGCGCAACCCCCCAAAACAGGCAAAAACCACACCCCTACATCATTTCCTTGTGAAAAAACGTATTTTCCCCAGTTTTCGAGGATGCTGATCACGGTGGTGGTGTTGAAGATGACTTCCGACCCTCACCAACCCCTCCACCGGTCAAAACTCACCCCCACAAGGGATGACTTTATATTTTTTTTATATCAGCAACAAAACGTATGTCCCCCCGTTTTCGAGGATGCTGAACACGATAGTGGTGTTCAATATCCCTTGCGATTCCCCGCCAACCCCTCCACCAGCCAAAACTCACCCCCGAAAGGGGTATATCAGCGCCAAAATGTCTTCCCCCCGCCGTTTTCGGGGATGCTAAGCACGGTTGTTGGTGTGGAAGATAATTCCCGACCCAACCCCTCCACCGGTCAAAACTCACCCCCGAAAGGCTTTTTTTATATCAGAGGCAAAACGTCTGTCCCCCCGCTTTCGAGGATGCTGAACACGATGACGGTGCATGTTTTTTTTCAGATCCCTTCAATCCCCAAATCAATAAATAAATCACCCCTTTCGGGGGTGAGTTTTAGCTGGTGGAGGGGGAATGGGGTTCGCAAGGGATATTGAACACCACCACCGTGTTCAGCATCCTCTAAAACGGGGGGCAGACGTTTTGTTGCTGATATAAATAAAATAAAAAACCACCCCATTCGGGGTGAGCTTTGACTGGTGGAGGTGTTGGTGATGGTCGGAAGTCATGTTCAACAATACCACCGTGCTCAGCATCCTCGAAAACGGGGGGAGGAGGTACTCTTGATCCGGGTAAATCGAGATCAATGTTCGTCCGACTCACAGACGCCACTATATAAACATCCAAAAAAAAAACGTCATCAACTCTGGCTATGAACGAGAGAGATGGAAATAGCGGTCATGTCTAAGCTTTTTGGTTATGTCAAACTTTTGACAAGTGACTGTCACAATTTGTAAAATAAACAATGGCTGTCATATGATGTGACAGTCTTGACAAGTAAATAAGGTTATAAATTCGATTAAGAATAGAAATACGTCTTTTTTTTCTCGGCCAACTTTGATGACGTTTTTTTTGGATGTCTATATGTATATCTTGTAAATAATGTCTCTTGTATTAAATCTACAATAGCTACCATGAAGGGTATTATCCCTCCACAATATAAATTTTCCATTTGGTACCCTAGAAAAACACACGCACCTGCACGCATATTTAAGCTTTGGAACACTCAGTCTATTGCTTATTTTCCTGGTACTGTAATTATTCAAAAACTGTAAAAAATGCATTTATTTTATCACATGATAAATACTTGCAAAAAAATGCGAAAAATAAAATCGATTTGTTTGACGCTCTACACCCTTACGCTTACTCCCTTAACTATGTGAATGTAAAACCTTATTAATTCAGGGGTTGTCAAATGCAACCTCAGAAGGAGTAAATCTTATAAAAACATGAAGTATACATATCTACTAGAAGAGAAGAAACAAATTCACACCTTGAACACTTTTCCACTTAAGAGCGAAACACTTATTTAAGCTCAATGCGTGCACATCACCAATCATGTTGACATCATTAAGATATGATTAAAATTAAATTAACTGTTATAAGTGGAAAAGGGGTCAAGTCAAATGTGAATTAATAATGTCTACATAATAATATACAAAATTTGACAACGCTAGTTTGATATATTATAGACTTCTGGTTCTGTTAACTTTCGGAGAAAAGAAATCGTTAAACAGAAAGAAAATTATGTAGCATAATGTAGTTTATACACGTAGGTTAGAATTTGAAATGTCCTGATGTTAGTTTAAAGAAATAAATTTTTGAGTATAAGCAATTACTTAATTTATTTTACGAGTATATCAGAGACAGTATGCCGTATAAGAAGAACTGAGTCAGTCGCCGTTATTGACTTTTATTATTTCTTTCGCATAACAAGAAACAATAAAACATTGAGTACAATGAGGAAATATGTTTCTAGAAAATAAAGAGTTATATCCCGTAATTTTTTCGGTAGTTACTTTTTGTTATAATCCTATAGAGACTCATAATATGGCGCAAGGTTGGTTTATAGTAAACATAAACCAAGTTTTCTTTAGATCCAGTATAGAGCTTCTAGTTTATTGCTTAAAATGCAATATTAAATGAAACTTTGGTGTAACAGGTATGAGGTTGCTTACAGAATATTTTATGGCAAAGATGAATGAAGATACTAATTTACATTTTTTAATTATCGAAATTTTAAAATTGTCGTGTATGTTTTACAAAAGTTCTAAAATCTTGTATTTTCAACAATCATTAATTTATTCATGTCCAATTTAACTTGTTCAATTAGAAGATTTATGGACCTTGACTTTATTCATCAATTCAACAGTCGTCAATTATAACTTGACTTGACGACTGTAATTTTCCACTGGTTGTAAATATTTTTATATCCAGGTACAGCAGAAGGAAATGTATAAAAAAATAGTATTATATAAATTCCGTCTGTCTTATATTAATTTTTTTTTTAAATAAAACGAACGATTTCGATTGCTCAAACATTTGATAGTAGCGGAAATTAGCAGCGTGTGTCGATGATTCGAAAACGTACATAAAGTTTTGCGACAAGTATTGGGAGAAGGAAACAAATGAATTCCAAAATTAATTTTTACCTCACCTTCGTAGGTGCTAAGATATAGAAGACACCGACACATAATATAAACTGTTTTTACATCCCCTAGGGGAGTTTTTTTATTGTTTCCGAAAGCGTTTATATTCATAACGTTAACTCATATAGCCATCTGATGGATTATAGGCGTACGTGAGTAAACCATCCCCGTATTATACCTATGAGCAGGGGCGAATTATTAGGAATTTTGTAGACCCCAAGCAGTTGTGACGTCAGGGTTCTATGAAGGAAGTCATAGAAATAATAATAAATTTTTTTATTACGTAATAATATTCTGCATAACTTTTTTTACAATGCTTGTCAGTTATTGTAGACATAGACATAAAGTTCATCTTGCTTCAGAAATCTCCTGATACATCTCCAGCAAAACTGTCCACTTTTAAAGAATTATGCCTTAATTGTCTTCTTAAAACTGAGACATTCAGTTTTAATATACGTGTGACTTATTTACATGTAGTGTATAAAAAACTGTACCATAGGACGAGTGACAAGTTTTTTAGCGATTTTTATATGTGAGATCTGAATACACCGCTAAATTCAGCATCTCCTAAAAGTGTTTAAAATAAAAAAAAATTTTTGAGGAAGATAGGTTTAGGCTTTAAATGTGCAAACTACTTGTAAACTGTTCCGCTGCACCTTCTATGTTTGTGGTGAGTCAAACCTTATGAATGTGAGGCTAAAGGATTTATAAGAAAGAAGTAATGATTAGATATTATGACACCTGGACATGAATGAACCTATATCTTAATTTAACAATCGTTAGTTTATTGTGGCGTAGCATTACTTCTAGCAGTCTCTGAGGAACATTTATAGTTTGGTGGAGTCTTTGGATAGGGAGACAGGGACAGGAGGTGTGTAGCAGATAGTTGCAACGAATTATTTTGATAAGCTAATTGAGTTTTTCAAGACGTCTACTCTGATGAGGTCGATGGTCGAGGAAGTTTATTCGGAGTATTATACATACTTTTTGTGAAAAAACTCTCAATTCAATGGAAAAAAACCTGCAAGGAAGAATTTATATAGGCCAGAATCACATACGGTTTGAAACGGTCCTGGCTCCTTGCTCCCTGCCCACGACATATTGGTCGTTCTCGCCTCCTTTGCACATTTTTTACTTTCATTTTTCATGATTCTCATAATTTGCTCATTTTTCATGATTTTCATCATTTGTTCATTTGTTCGTCCATTTGTCATGTTGTGTTTCGCATGTTAATGAATCAAGGCGGCTCATATCAGTCGAATGAGGTGTTCGCGATACCTCCAAGCGGCACCGGAATCCTCCACAACTTCCCGAAACCCGAGACTGTTCATAACAGGACAGTGCTTTAATACTTTATACGCTTATATTCTCGTGAATATGGTATTGTTTATAATGTCATGTCTGTGTGTGCGCGCAAGCCTTTGAGACGGTTTTGTGAATTTAATATCGCTGCGGCATTAAATCCACATGTTTTTTGCAAGAATTTTGTTCTCAACTTCGTAAAGCGACTGTAATTGCATTCGGGTAATTTTAATCGAAATTCCTTGTCGTCCAACGAATATTATCTACGTATCCGCTTGTTGTTTTTTCTTGTTGTCGTTGCTCTGCTCGTTGGCTGATATCCAAAAAAGTATCATGTGCTTTTGATAACGAGTTTTGATAGTGGAAGAACGTTGAGACAATTATGAAGCACCTCAAGGGAAATTAAATCATATGTGTTAACTGCTAAAAAAAGATAATATTTGCGCTACAATTTATGTATTTAGTATCTCAAAGGTAGTTAAATCGACGTTCTACATCATACAAAGGAGGATGCTCAAATTGATCCCATCATGAAAAATGATACCTATGTCAAGATGATCCAATATAAAAACAAAGTCAATAAGGTTAAAAGCTACTTTCATACTGGATAAGAGATTGTAGCTGACTTACAAAGACTCCTCTATCAAAGTCATCGACTTGCTAATTTGTACACTGGTAGTAATTGGTAGCTGGCCTGGTAACAATTCAATTTACTACGGAAATAGACTTTACCTAGACAAAAAAAAGTCTCAAAAATCAGGAAACCTCATAACCTCAAAACTCCATAAAGTATAACCCATCATATCACAGCGCCAAGTATCTAGCAATCTAGCAACACTGCGGAGACGGGACTTGGAAGGGCGGTAGGTTAACATGTAATGCACCTTCAGTACAAGTTTGAACTTGTTAAAGTCATTTGTTTGTTCTTTGTGACGTGTTTTCGTAAACCGTTTTTTTCTAGTGCGCTTTAAATATGGGTGACATCAGGTGCTATCAGGTTTTCCTTCAGACATGGACACAGCGCAACGGATACTTTTGCAAAACTTCAACACGCCTACCGAGGCACTGTTTTTTCAAAAAGCCAGGTTTTTGGGTGGTTTAAGGCATTCTTAGTCGATTGAAGATGAACCACGTAGCGGAAGGCCTTCATCTTCAAGAACCGATGAAAATGTCTATAGAATACGGCATATTATGCGTTCAGATTGTCGGTTAACGACAAGAATGATCGGGGAAGAGTTAAATTTGAATTACACCACTGTTCATCATATTTTTACTAACGAATTGGGGAACGAAATGACATCAGGAGAGAAAGGTGTCTTGCTTTTTGGAATCGATTGAAAATGTCCATTTTATGGAACGTGTCATTACTGGTGATGAGATTTGGGTGTTTGAGTACGACCCGGAAACCAAACGCCAAAGCATGGAATGGCACATTTAAGCTCTCCAAAACCCAAAAAAAGCGGGAATGAGCAAGTCGAAGATCAAATGCATGCTGATTTGCTTTTTTTGATAGCCAGGGAATTGTCCACAAAGAGCTTGTGCCTCCAGGCCAAACAGTAAATCAACACTTTTAGAGAGAGGTTGTTGAAAAACTGACTCGAAAAAGGGTCATGGGTGTGAGACCAAACATCAATAACAAATGGATGTTGCATCACGACAATGCACCTTGTCACATTTCAGTAAACGAGTTTTTAAAAACGGCAGTTAAAACATTCCTGTGGCTCCGCAGCCTCCTTATTCGCCTGACTTGAGTCCTTGTCACTTTTTTTCTCTTCTCGAGGAACGTCATTTTGGGACCACAGAAAACATTCATTCACAGCTGTAACCGGCCAGCTGAAGGCTATTCCAGTATATGAGTACCAGCACTGCTCTGAGGAATGGAAGAACCATCTCCAGCTCTGTGTGGCTTCCCAAGGAAGTTATTTTGAGCGATACAGTAAGTTGTAATTCTATTTGAAAAATAATTAAAAAAATCAGTCTCATTACTTAATTTGCGCACCTCGTATGTCCAGAATCTAAGAACTCGGAATGAGCTGGTTTATAATAACCTTAACCACCCTATATGCCAAAACCTTCTATACTTACTCGTATATACTGTATAAGTGCAATTGCGAGGTCTAATATCTCAGGAACCAAAAGTATGCTCCAAACTTTTCGTGGGTGAATGTTTGATGATAAAGTATCGTTTAAGACCGAATTCCTATTTCGGAGGTAACAAAACAGGCGACTTTTGCGGCCACTCTTTCTAAAATGACATTACTTAGGGGTGAGTACAATAAAGAGTTATTGTTCGTTTCCTGTTACAATGTCACATTCCTTTGTTTTTATCCACAAGATCGACCTCTATATAGGACTGTCCTGCCGGTACGAAAAGAACTGTTGGGATTATTCCTATGTGTGCTCAGCGAGCACACACTTGGAGAACCTTGGAGAACCCTGAGCTAAACCACTACTGAGCGGTTTAAATTAAAGGATACTTGTGTGAGTAAAACATTTAGCTAAGAGCCATTTTCCATAAGAGATATGCGGCGCCTTTTAGCTGTCATTTAGAGCGATAAAGACCGGTGAACGTCGAATCGAATATTAAAGTGGCTAGTCTAACGTAGGGAGCCCGGCGTAATTCATGTTTGTCGGTCATTAGAATGTCGTCGACACCGTCGCGATTGCGGCGCCATCTGCCGATGTCGCGAAACCGAGACAATTTAAGCTACCGTTCAGGGCACAGTATAACATTTCAACGGGCATAGAAACGAATCAGAAAGCAATAAAAGAATGTATTGTGTTTTTACAGTCGACGGTAACGCGATTTCTGTTAGGGATCCAATGAAGTGTCTTATCATCGTTGTTCAGCGTTCGCCGGGAGTCCCGTAATTTCATATCACTAACCCAATTCCCTTGATTAGATTCTGGATGGGTGGCCAATAAATTGACTGGAGACTTCATCCATTTCTCATCGCTAACTTGATTGCCGTCTCGGGGACTGCGAATAGGATTTGGTACTAAAGTGGTTAGCTTTGTTTCTGGATCATTTCTTCGATTTAAGATCCTTATTAGTTTAATAACTGAATTATAACTTTACCTAGTCGACTCGGTACTCTCGAGAGATAAATCAATAAGAAGCTGATTTCAGGCAGCCCTCGCGTCGCGGTGGCGTGTGAACCAGGAAAACATTTTCCAATGAATAGTCAGTGTGTTCAGTAAGCTTGTCCGGCATTGAAAACTTAAAACTACTCGATTTTGTTTTGATTTTTTCGAAAGGTGATATAATTGCTAGGTCAGAGATACATGAGATATACATAGTCTATGGCAAATTATGATAGTATTTCGTCGGTTTAAAGGCAAAACTCTCACTCAACTAACATCAAACTCCCATTTGACAAGACACCAAAAAAGATGCAATATAATGTGTCGTAGGCAAATTAAAAAGTATGCAATGTTACACCTTTGGAACTTTTTGAAAAATGTTTTGGTTTTTTACTTTTAACAAGTATTTTTACAATTTTTAAGAATGTTAATTAATAAGCTTTACCTTTAATGGGGTATTCTAGTCTAGATGCATGAATTTCGGGCGGTTTTTTGAAGCTCTGTACAAACGAAACAAAAAATATTTTTACTATCCATTTTTTTATCATTTGTTTATTGATATTTTAAAATAACATAAAAAAATTAACTGAAAAAAAAGACTCAAAAATTGACAAAGTTGTGAGCTGACAAAGTGGGGGGTCCAAAAAAAAGGGTGTCCTGGCGTGCATGATTTCAACCCTTCTGGTCAACTGAAACAAAAAATCCGAACGGATTCTTAATTAGTATAGATGCCCCTATAGCCCGAACCTTGGAAAAGTCAAAAAAAAATTTTTTTCATAAAATGGCGGCCGTTTGAAAAAAACATTTTTGTTTTGCATGTTTTTTTAACAATTCCGATTTTTTTAAAAATAGTAAAATTAAATGATCTGAGCGTGCTTGAGGCGATAGAGGAATGTATAAAGAACATTCACACCAAATTTCAAATAAATCGGTTCATTAGAACTTGAGATATCGTGCACGCCAACTTGAAAAAAGTAGTTTTGAGAAAAACGCGTTTAAAGTTTTGAGACAAGTTTCCGGCAATTTTACTCAGTTAGCACGTCCACGTTGCTTGAAGGCTGGCTCAAAACTAATTTGATATAAATACTAAAACGAAAAGATTCCGACTAAATACGTTTCGTGTTTCGTAAGTACTCGGGCAGCGTCTACCGTCTATTGTTCATTTGTTCCGGTCAGACCGGAGCCGATGCCGCGTCACAAAAATAGCTGTAACTCATAAAATAATTGGAATTTTGAAAAATCCTTTTAAGGGCATATTCTTGAATGTCTTGTCTGAATGAAGGTTTGGAAATATGAAACAACATAAAAATTAGATTTTTTTCAAATTTGTAGACTAGAATACCCCCTTAAAGCGACACAAGTTTTGATTAGATATAGGCATATCACATCTTATTTTAGAAAAATTTTCAACAAATCTAGAAAATTCGGTAAGGCATGTAGGCTTTACCTAATTTTTTAAATAAAAACTTCCAATTGCATATCCATTGTGTGGAGAAAAATATGATGTCAATTGACGGTTTTTCAGTAATATTATTTTATTTCTACTACTCTTTAGTTAAAGATTCTAATGTAAGGTTGAAAGGCGAACTGGAAAAGTGTGCTAATTTTTAATTATATCAGCTACTGTCTACTCCTTAACCAACAATAATTAGTTCCCAGTAATATTCAAATTATTATATTAATATTTCCATTCCAACCTTACATCTGCAAATGCAGACTTATTGTTGAACACTAAATAGTAACTATAGTTAACTAGTGGGATGAGGTCAAATGTTTCCAAAAAAAAAAAAACTAATTTTCACTTAGTCGACGTTGCGCAAAATTTATTTACATCCTCAGGACTAATTGAATAACTGTTTTTTGTTGTCGTTTGTAAAAATAAATATGAATGAAACATTGATAATCTCTATAAATAATAAAGTACAACGTACTGTCACCAGACGTGCATCGGCTATCTGTGCCGATCAGATATCTATAAACTAGAAGTTTTATTAAAATATATTCTGTTCATTGTAACTTGGATTAAAAACCAAAAATATCGTTTATTTCTCAATATAACTTTTGGGTTACAAGGCATTTCTCATTAGGGTTAAAGCATCGGGTTTTAAAGGGTGAAGGCACCGATTATAGGACTTAACGTGCTATAACGACGTTGGTCCTAGATTTGAGTAATTTGTTCTGAGTTGATTCTGCGTTGTCTTAGAACTGTAGGGGCGAGGTGCGTTACCGGCGCACTTCTACCTAACCGTCGCTCACACTGTCCCCATGGCCAATTGAGTTGCCAAGTCTAATAGCCGGACTCGTACCCACGACAAGGTTCGCAATGCTGAGATTGCGACCTATGGCCCACCTACTGGTTGCCTCTGTCCGAGAAATTTCATAGGCAGAGTACGATTATCATTCTGAAACGCCACCCGAAGGAGCGTTGCTGCACTTGCATTATCCAAGTTTAGCAGACCAATACTGTCCAATGTTGCTCTCAATACGTTTCTTGTCATAATTAAATTTGTATAGGTTGTCTTTCTCTAATGCCCATTGTTAAAAGAAGAAGGAATGTGCATGCAATTATAAAAATAGTTCGAAAACACAGAAAAGCTTATTTCGCTAGTTATAGCCACTTTAGTCTAAGTACAGATCCATGAAGAAAGTATTCTCTTATAGAGGGGGCTTAGCTATAAACGATTTAACCATATGTGGCTATAACTGGTGCAGTGTCTAAAACAGGTGCATTTACCCTACCGTACAATGGTTCTGACACAATATATTCTCTAGTGGTTTGTATTACTCAAGAGCGTTTTCGAAATGGATTGCTTCTTGGAGAAGAAACAATGTTTATACGAATTTTGTAAACAACAATAAAGTTTTATTTACACGTACGAATTACTACATAAGTACAGCGATGTTTTTCCATGTTTACGTTTTCTTTACTAAGAAAAATGTCACTTAGGTTGGTTCAAATGTCACTATAACCGATTTGTACATTATACTTAAAGCAGAGTATCTACATATATCGAGCCTGTAATTGCAATTGCATTCAGCAGATGAAAATATTGCTGCCGCTGCAGGACTGATCATTAGCACAACAATATGTTTTTTTTTAATAACCAGACGCGCAACTTTCTGATTTTAATTTTAACCAAGAATTATGATCTAAATTAAAAAAAAAACATATTAAAACAATTTTCATTAATAGATAACTCGACAATTCTTAATGTTGAAAACAATCTTCAACACATTTTCTGACAAAATATCAATATCCATTGCATTTATCGTTAATGACTGAAGATAATGCGTATTGGATTATTGACTTATTCAAGTTCAGTTTGTCGACTAGGACTGTGGCAAAATTAGATTAGAGTTAATGATCTTGATGAAAAAAAAAACGATAATTTTTCTTTGATAATATCAGGAAATCTTATTTTTAAAACTATAGAAAAATCCCAATAAGCTAATCGATAGAAGCTTTGCACAATGCTGTAGTAAATTCGAGCGGTAATATTTTAAACAAGTCCACTCTAGCTGAATTGGAGTGAGCACTATTAGATGCCCTTCCGCTTGGGCGGCAGTTGACTCAATAAATATTACTGGAGAAAACTCTTATTGAAACTAATTGTTCGACCATGCCATGTATTTCCACCAGAGAAATAGGTTGTGCGTGCTCTTGTACCTTTTTCCTATACGTTCGGCTGACTAATAAAAATTTGTTGGCTTCCTTATACAAAGAAAGCTAGAGAGCGTTTCGTGCGGTATTTTGTTTTGTACCGGCAGAAATATGTGGGAAAATATTTATTTTATGTTAAAATGGACAAAGAATGCGGAAGCAATTACAAGTTTTCAATTAATATAGAACATTGTAGTTGCGCTCTATGCGTGCACTTCATCAGGAGATTATTAAACCCAATGGGGTTAAATCTAAGCAATAAACGTTGCGGTTTGGTGAACCGTATATTTTGTCATTGATTATAATGATTATTAACCAGAACACTTTCTAGGTTTTAGAATGCATCTAAAGGTCTGCTAAATACGAGTATGACTTTTCATATTAATTTTAAGCTGCTAAAGATTGTCCTACTGTTATAGACAAAAGCATGTTCGTCTGTTTGAATGCCTTTTCCATCTGTTTCTTGCTCGAGGCAGAATAAGTATGAATAATAATATATAATATATATATAATAATTTTCACTTTTTTACATTTCACTATTAATTTAATAAAACTTTTTTTACCCTTACAACTCTTTGCTTAATGTAACAAAGAAAATAAAGATGATACACAATATAAGCAAATACACTCGATAAGCAGTGAATATTTCTTGAACACGAACACTTAATTTTCCAGCTACATATCACCATCACAGGATAAAACATTCATCACAGTTCTTGGACTATTATGTAGATTCTCTTTAGTTACAACTGATGAGCCCTAAATATCGACACGGCTTTACCTGGAAACGGTTTTAATTTTATTTATCGCTGGTCATCGGCGATGTATCGTCCGTTATTAAATGGCGATTTTTCAACTAGGTCGCCACATAATGATTTACAAATAGGGCGGCAACAAATGTGACACAAACAGGGAGGCAATATTTGTTTAACTTCACTCATTATCCGTTCCCGGAATATTTTATTGCAATTTGCTAGTGCAAACAGTTTTTTGCCTTGAAATACCGCGTGCTCTTCTTTTTCTACGAACGCATTATAAATATATAGTACATTTACAAGGAATGGCTATGCGGTAAATTAAGTGCAAACTACGTGATGTTAATGGCAGTATAGATAAAAATAGACTTTTTAATGTGTTGTTTTAGTTCAATTTTATGCCCCTAATGTTAAAAGTTAATGATCCCTAACAATAATGGTATTTTTTTCCAAAAGTTATTTCTAATATGGTGTGTCTTAGAAACAGTGTTCCGGTTGGTCCTGTGTTTTTTTGTTCTAGAATCTTTTATTTTTTTCGTTTCAAAAACACCAAAGTCGTGTAGCATTTTATGATATAATATAAAGCGAATAATTGCATTTGTTTATACCTACGTTTTTATTTAGGTTAAGTATTGTTTTTACCGTAGAACAGTAAAAAAAATCACAACCAAATTTCCTAGCTTGCATCACTGCGTACTATATAAAATTTCATTGTTGATTTTTTGGGCAGAAATTAAATAGTGGAGTAAAAAAATATTTGTTGGTCTTCTAATATGTTTTTTAACCTTTCTGTGGCAGTTGACAGCTGTCATTGATTAGTTGTGTGTACTACGTTTTTCTATGTGTTTTCCTCCTCTAACACAATCATAAGTTCTAGAGGAATAATCCAAAAAAAAAAACTGAAAACCGCCGTTTTAAAATTGTACTAGGAACGATAGGATCTAAATATGAAATCTTTAAATAAATGTTTAATTAAAATGTATTGTCTACTTTCAAATAAAAAATTGGACAACCCCGTATCTCTTACACCGAGTTACTAATGTAATGTCATCGAAAATATACGCCGAAACTCTTGTTCATTGTTGTACATCGTCAGATATATCATACTGATGAAACTTGATAAGGTCGAAATTCGGATATATTCTCATTACTGTAATGGACCTACTAAGTGGTGTGCTGCCAGGAACGATATCTAACGGTTGCCGACCTTGTCAGATTCGTTGGAACACGTTGAGTCCTATTTATGCACACTAGAGGGCACTCTCTGTGTCACCGCTATATTCAATTTTAAGGTTTAAAATTAAAAAAAATGAATAAACATCAGTCTTATCTTACCAATGTTTTCGATAAATAAATTATTATAGTACAGTAAATAAGCCGGAAAATACTGTAAAATCTGGAAAAGTTTATAAGCAGCTCCGATTTCAAAAATTTTTGTTTGTACGTGTTCTTTAGACCCTCAGGAACATTCATCACCACTAACATCTGCCTTGCTATGAAAAATGAAAAAAATTAGGATAGACCCAAAGCATCCCCAATAATAAAAGTGATAAAAAATTTTAAAAATTCAAAATTTCACTTCGGAAATCGTCTCTCGGGGGTTTGCGAGGTCGCTGATTACGAATCCAATGTCAAAAATCGAGTGAGGGTTGCACCCCATTAAAACCACCCCTAGAAGTGACAGAGATGGAAAAATTTTAAAAATTCAAAATTTCACCTCGGAAATCGTCTCTCGGGGGTTTTCGGGGTCGCTGGTCAAGAATCTTAAGTTCAATTACAAAAATTTAAAAGTCTAATGCAATGGAGCAATATAATTCCACGTTCAAGTTTTCGATAGCTGATTCGTCTGTAAGCTGTAGGATTTTACTTTTAAGTATGACATTCTCGCAGTGAAAAAATCAATGTTTATGTTTCAAAATTCCCTCAAAAATGGTCGAAAACGGCTCTGATTATGATTTATGTCAATTATATTTGTAGATTGTAAGCTCATTTTATGTACCCAGTTTTTTTTTAATTAAAGAAAACTTGAAAAACGATTTTATTACTCTCGTAATTTATTTTTTCAATAATTTAACTAAATTAAAACTAAAATTAATAAAACTGAGAGTTTGAATTGCTGTAATTAGACCTCGGATTCGTAATCAGCGACCCCGAAAACCCCCGAGAGACGATTTCTGAGGTGAAATTTTAAACTTTTTATTTTTTTTTCATCTGTCACATCTAGGGGTGGTTTTAATTGGGTGCAACCACTCTTACTCGATTTTTTGATCTCGGATTCGTAATCAGCGACCACGAAAACTCCCAAGAGACGATTTTCGAGGTGAAATTTTGAATTAAAATTTTTTTTATCACTTTTACTATTGTGGATACTTTGCGGCTACCCTAATTTTTTCATTTTTCATAGCAAAGCATATGTTAGTGGTGATGAATGTTCCTGAGTGGGTCTGAATGGGTCTAAAGAACACGTAAAAAAAACATTTCTGAAATCGGAGCTGCTTATCAACTTTTCCACATGTTCTGGCTTATTAAGTGGACTATTACATTTCCAAAGACAATCGTAAATTAATTTAAATAAAGGGAATTTAATGCAAGTTCGTGGTGCGGCGTCCATGCGCAGATTCGCGCACAACAAGTTGAACGTCGGTAAGCTGGAGCGGCGTAGGACAAGGGCCAGTAGGGCGTTGGCCAATAGATGATAGTGGTGTTCGACCTGCTGGTAGCTCGCCAAAAATAGAGAACCTGTTAGATTCCTGTCAGTGTCGAGCACTGTTGTATGCAAAATTTATGATAATTATCCTCATAATAGTGCAAGGGATAATTATACGAAATTATAGTCTCCCTGATCTCCGACGGTTAGAGAAAGAGGGGCCTTTCCTGTTCGCGGAAGATATTGTAGAGTAGTAAGAAAAATTGTAGGACTAGAAGTAAGTGTTCATAATTATATTACCCTTTATTCGAGCATATTTGTCATTAAAGTTGATTATTCAAGAAAATATTTATATGTTATTTCTAGCAAATACTTTAATCTAAAGAAAAGAATATTTGGTAAAGAGGTAAGAGTCTCAAAGTAGCGCAGGACTAAATGTTGCAATAAATATCTTCGATAGAAGTAAGTGGAGTCCCGGAACTGAAGTTCCTGCAATCACTGAGGCACTCCAGATTTGCAAGCTGTAAAATACACCGCGAAAGCGAGTCTGCTAGCACCGAAAAATTATAACAAAAAAGGCACTCACCGGCTAGTCGTCCGTATCGCTGAAACATCCTTTCGACGTCCGTTTTGGAGCACTGGAATGTGTTTAGATTCCCAACGAAAACCCTCGAGTTCACCGCCTGAGGGTCCTGTGAATTTGTTTGGTTTCCTACTTTGCTCATCTTCATTTTGGCGGACTGCCTGAAAAGAGAGCAAAAGTTAATTAACGGATTTTTTTTCTACCGCTTTTGAAAATTTCAAATAAAATTAATTACGGCGAGACGCCGTAAGACTCCTTTGTTTGCTGCCTTACGCAGGCTGTGTAGCGGTACTTGATGATGTTACTTGCAGGCGTATATTAAAGGATTTTGTCGCCGGGGGACGGGAAGAGGATGGCAGAAAAGTATATTTGTTTACTCGTAATTAGGGAATTTTACAGTGTTTATCCTTTATGATGAATACCTTGATATGTATATTTTTCATACATCGAAACACTAAATTGTACTATGCACACATTTCGCCAACCACCTAGCCATTGTTACGAGATAATAAAAACTGTGTAAACGAGTTCATCTCCTGAGGATTCCAGCGTGGTTGATGAAACACATGGCTAGTACATACAGTATAGTGACTGTGTGTCGATAAAGTTTATATATTTTTTGCTTTTACGCTTAAGCTTATGATACCATTCTAGAATCTTTTATTATTAATATAAAATTGATTAGTAGAGTAACAAATTCACTTCCATAGGCGTCGCCTATGGTAAATTGAAATAAATAGATACATATATAAACTTATTTCACTAGCGAACATAGAGTACGGCTAAAACTAACTGAAGGTACAACAGGCAAAACAATTTCACGTGATACGACCCGAGGCCGCGAGTTGATAATATATAGATGATGGGTGAGCTGGTCGGCGCCACTGGAAGTTGTACTCTATTCATGAGTAGCAGTTTTATGGGCACATTTATTATTCCCAAGTATGTGTAAAGATCTTGTATCATGTAAAAGTTGGCGCTTTTTTTTACATTAAATCAATTTTGAATTAAAATTTAATTTCTTTGACATATATCAATATGGTATTAATGCCACAATATATTTTCATAAAATACGTCTTTCACCAAGCATTTATTCTATAAGAGGTTATTCATCTCCATACTAACGTCGTTCATCATACTGTGATGCTCAATTAAATCCAAACCATCCTATTTTTTTTCAGTTTCAGAACCTACTATCAGAAATTTTGGAATCGTGCGTGATATTTCATTAAGCGAATTTGATTCTGTCTAAGAGCCAGATTGGATTGAAACAAAGTAGTTACCCTTATCCTACAAGTGGACCTTTCACTTAATTTGTGTATCAAGTTGATTTAAACCGTTCCGAATCAGGCAATCAGAAGCAGTTTCAACCAAAACAAACCTATTATTTATTCATCGATTTATACATTTGATTCTTTTAACAAATTCAGAATGTATTCAATAAAAGTAATATCACTTGATTTAATAAAATATTCAGTTAAAAAAAGAACTAAAAGGATTTTTTCCGTTTATTAACTACCTAGGAAGATCTTTACACTTTTGTTAATTTCAATACAATGTTGGGCAATTCAAACTTAATCAGTTTTGTATGTTTCAAACAGGCTATGTTTTCTTTAAATCTAGTTAAACTATATCTCTTTGTCTGTCTTATACGATTTTGCTCATAACCTTAACAACATAACGTCAGACGGTAAAATACAGAAAAATGTAGTCTACGACCGATAATCTGACTTCAATGGTGTTATGCCCTAGTAACAAATAATTTTCTTTTCTATCCACAGGTGATATTATCGCGTTTGTATTCGCAGATGACATCCATAATGACAATAGAAGATAGATTTATATCTAACAGAGCGTAAAAATGAATTTTGATGTTTCAATTTCCACCCGGCTACTGCCGAAACAGTGATTCGGTTTCATTCTTCCCATTGAGTTATTTTCCATTGTTGCCAATAAACATTTTAAATACGTGAACATGCATAAACTGCATTACCAGCCCGGGCAGTAAACTGCTTGTAGCTACATGAAATGGAATAATTGTTATGCAAAAATGGTGCGCTTCATTGTTACGCAAATATGTAGTTCGCATCGGGACCGATAGTGTTGGTACTATAATAGTTCCTGCTAAATTATTACTAATATTATGAAATAAAAACGCCAGCTTCAGCCCGGCGTACTCGGTTTTGATTATGATTGCAGTGCCGTTTCGTTATTTGCCGGCTCATATGCATTTTATATTAATGACAGTTTTGTTTTTATGAACACACGTTCGCTCTGAGTGTTTAATAGATGAACACTCTATCCAGAATAATGAGCGAGTGTACTGAACTATTTGAAAAGTGAATTTAAAAGTTACATTTGTGTTTCGGGTTTATCAACCGCAATTGTAACAAACTGACTCGCTTGACAACCTCGAAATTATGAATTCTTAATCAGAGGACATTGTTAATGTAATGGTTAATAATCAAAACCATAATATACAGGGTTGGAAATTCTATATATTTAGTCGTTTCTGCTCATATGCTCCTCCCCCAAATGATGATGTTTAGCTATCCGTGTTGTATCGTCCGTCGGTACAGACTGTGCATCAGCGTTAGTCACAAGTGGCTCAAGGTTGAATGTTTCAAATTGCATCACCTCAAACTGAACGTTTTACATACCTGTATAGCTACGGTTTTGTAGAAAAACATTATTACAAAACTATTACGGTTGTGATGCAACATACATTTGTATGGTGCATAGAAAAACAATATTTTTCTCCATTCATCCTCCAAATGTACCTACACTTAGAATTTGATCCTCCAATGATTAAACTCAAAATGTGATTAGTTTGAGATCTCGTTATGATGAATAAGTGGCATCCTAAAGCGTTTTAGAACTGTCGAAGGCACAAAACGAGTTTGTAGGTAGTCAGTTTTTTATTTAAACTTAAAATATATCAGAAAAACAGCCAAAGGAAAATAATACACACTACATTCACTGATAAATATTTAAATATTTAAACTCACTTATTTAGCATCACTGAACTCAGACATGTATGAGGACTTCCTACATTGCAATATATAAGGTGTTCCATTTGAAAAGTTGATAATACTTTTGGTGAAACCGAGAGTTGCCGTTATATGTCAAAAGTTGACATCTCTTATGAATATAAGATGGTAAAAATTTTAAAACTAAAAACATCTCAGTAAATAGAGAAAATAGTGGGGTGTACCATGAACCTTGTGTCTCTTGTATACCAAGTGTCACTTGGTATATGCACATATGTATGTCTTTAATTTGATTCCATTTACCCCATTATTGCTGTCGCAAAAAGTAATTTTAAAATTACTGTTATTTAATCACATACCCTTGTAACAGTAAAGTTACAAATCATCTACGGTTTAACATTTAACCTAATATTTAGCTACAATTTGCCTTATTGCTCTCTTGAGTGTCATAAAGTATTTCGGAACTATTGGGATACAGTCAAACTGGATATTCGATAGGTGGAGTTTTGAAACTTCTCTGATCGATATACAGGTGCATATATTATGGTAATTACGCTCGACTGGATTCCCTATGACGGATTTCCACGAACTGTTGGCTTCTACGCTCACTGTAAGTGTGACAACGTCTTTGCCTGGTTACGTCTAAATCTCCATTAGTAACTAACGAGCTGTGTCGGTGAGAATAGCAGCGCGTTTTCCACTCATTTTCATTTGTTTACTTCAAGAAATGCTTAGAAACCTTACTGTTACTGTAGTGTATCTACCACCTTTTTATTTACCGTTTCATTTTGTTCGATATCTCATCAAATCATCATGGAAGCCAGAAATGGGCTGACGAAAACATAAAAAAGTTGAATTTTTTTATTGGTTTCGAATATTGAAGTTAAAAGAGGTACTTTTCATCAGTTACGAAAAAGTGAATGTCAAAGATAATTGAACTTTTATCTGAACAACTAGACCGTCACGTTTCATGTTCGTGTAAGATATTTTCCACAACATCAACGACTTAATAGAAAATAATAGTCAACTTTAATGTGATATGAACTACTAAACACGGTCCCCACGTACTTCAATACATTTTTTAGCCTTTTAATGTTCTCTTGTTGAACCCTAAACATATTGGGATTGTGACAAATTTATTAAGAATCTACGCAGTACGCTGTTTGCTGGTATTTATAGGAGTGGCGTAAACTGGCTTAAGAAGAATTGGTGAGGCGACTTGAGTGGCCATAAAACTGGTCTGTCCCATCCTGTCCATCTGTCACTTGTGCGTCTGTTAGATTTTGGCGAAGTAGTTGGGCGTAATGAGATGGAGCACCATCATTCATAAACCAGTGAGCTTTGATTTGCTGAGATATTTAAATATTGGTTAAGAAGGTGCAAATAACGTTCACCACTGAGTCTATTCTTCAATAGGTCTATTCTCCAGTATTCTCCAAGTCTTATAAGATGGTTTCCAATAATTCCAGCCCACATATTAAAAATAATTGGCAGCTTAAACTTGTATTGCGATCCTAGCGGTCACCGTGCGAACTACGAACTCGAGCAAATATGGCTGCCGGACCCTCTAGATTATTATTGTTTATGTACGGGATAATGCGTGTTGTGATACTTTTTGTGTCGTGTATATATTTAATGATTGAGTTTGTGCAGTGACACATGTATAGAAATGAAATTTTCACCCAATAACAGAAAATTAAGTGATTTAACAAGTCGAACAAGATGTTGCGTCGCGACCTGTAACTCGAAGAAAAACATAAACTCAAATTTAAGTTTTCATGAAGTGCCGCAGTACGGGAAAATCAAAGTGATTAGAATAAATTTATTTGGAAATATAGAGGCTGTCGATAAACGTGTAGAATGGCTTCGAAGATTGAATATTCCCCAGGATCGCAGCAAAACAATATTGATGTGTTCACTTCATTTTAGCGAACACTACTATTATTTAACAGTTTTGTTAATATGTGCAAAAAAGCTTTAAGCATTATTGTTACGTAAATAAAGAAATCTTCTACCTATTGCAATACAAGAGCACAGCCACTACGTGTTTACAACTATGACTCATTCCAGATTTGCACGAACACTCCATATTTTTAATATTGACTTGATTTTTCTGACCTGAACCACGTGCGGTAACAGGAAGCAACAATGTTCCTGTTACTGTATGCGGTTTCGATGCCAATGCACTTGTTTGCAGACACAATGCGTACAAATCAATTTTTCCGCCGATTTCGCAGTTGCACCGTACTTGACAATTATGCCTGAATTGATGACATTCTGGCCTTCAATCATATTCTTTGACGACGGGGTTGCGTTGGCATAATCACATAAAACAATTAACATCAAGGACACCATTTTTCTCATAAATTATACGTTTTACTTCTTATACAAGTATACTTATGAATTATTAAACATAGTATTAGGCAGTGGCGGTGCGTGATATTTCAGTTAGCCATATCTTGAAAACGACGCATGGGACCCACTTCAAATTTTTCAAAAACACTGGAGCACTCCCTGGGTTCTCAGTAACGCTCTGTGGAATATTTGCAGTATATTTTTTTCATAATCTAGAAACAAATATAAAGAGACGTTTTTCGATTTGTTACAAAATATTTTTGTTTCAAAAAGTTATGGCCATTTTAATTTTGGGAAACAAAATGTTCCTAGAAAATTAAAATTAAAATGGCCATAACTTTTTGAAAAAAAAAATATTTTGCAACAAATCGAAAAACGTCTCCTTATATTTGTTTCTAGATTATGAAAAAATATATACTGCAAATATCCCACAGAGCGTTACTGAGAACCCAGGGAGTGCTCCAGTGTTTTTGAAAATTTTTTCGCAAACTTTGCTGACGATTTTTTCACTATAAATCCTTTCTGTAAGAGGTGTATAGTCATCACCTAAAAAGTGAAGTGGGTCCCATGCGTCGTTTTCAAGATATGGCTAACTGAAATATCACGCATCGCCACTGGTATTAGGTAAGCTACATAATAGAAAACGAGCCGGTGCGGCAGCCATATTTGTTTTGGATCACTAGCGCCACTCTTCCCGCGATGGTAGTTTTCTAATAGCCACTCGTAACTGATAAAAAGTACCTTTTCTTTAGTAAAATATCCAAGGAATCCGAAAATGATTTTCTTGACTTCAATGTTTCACATCTATCAAAAATTTCAACCTTTTTGTGTTTGGATCAGTCCACTTTTCGCTTTCCTGATGATTTGAAATTACCCTTATTTTATGATTTTTTTTATGAAATGATTTTTATGAGAGAAATTTATTGTTAGAAAAGTAAAGTTTACCTTGTTAGAAAAGTCGAAAATAAAATAAAGAACAGAAAAGAAAAGAAAGAAAAAGTTAGTTTTAGAAAGCACAAAAAAATAATATTTTTCGGCTTCTTTACCGACCTTCACTTATTGATGGAGCAACATTGGTCAATTTGTAGTGATTTGTAAAATTTCAATTTGTCTTCCAGACCTCTTTTTTACTATTATTCCACATTTCCAACTGACTTGTAGTGGCATTGTTCTGATGGATTACATCCATCATCGTTCAAAATAGTTTTTTCTCCGAATACGTTCCAAAAGCGATAACAGGTTTCCTTTACCACGCTGTATATTAACAATTTTTTTCGGCATTACGCGTCGCACGTTCGTTGGAGCGCGAGCAAGCGGACATGAAATAAATCGAGTCTAAACAGGGTGTAAATTAACCCGTTTAGTCGTCATAATTAAAGAAGTTGGCGTCAACAGCTGCGAGCGCAGAAAGAGAGAGAAAGAGAATTAACTCGGATATTAGTTTCGTTGCGAGTTTATTCCTCGGCTTGGAAAAACAACCAATTAGGATGCAGGTGGTGTGTATCTCGCGCTGGCGGACCGTAATTCTAGATTTTCCCCTTTAATTACCTACATGCATTCTAATCTTGCTCACTCAACTTCTGCGCCGGCACCCGAATTTAGCAATTTGCCATTAGTTGCGCAAAACCGTAAGTATTAACTTGCATTCGCGAAAGTTCCTCGCCCCAAATTCAAAGCTGAAACTTAAGCTATCGGAATTCTTCCGACTTCCAAAAAAAATAGTCATAGAGTACGCGATACAGAACATAGATTATACAGGGTTGCTAAAGAAATCTGGCAATTGTGCTATTACGTTAAAACGGCTGAAATTAGGACATCCTCCTTGTTTTTTCATATCTCCAAAAATAAACGAGATAAATCGTACATGTCCATAAATATACCCCTTCCGCCCCTTAACTTTTGCATGAGTTGAGTTAGCGAATTTAGACAAAATCGAGGTGAAATTAGACTAACCAAACCAACGGCAGCGCTGGAGGACCAGTTGGATCTTCCTCCCACTCCACTGCTTCTATTTGTGGGGAGGGGGGCAGCCAGGGTAGGACTTTCCAGATTGCAGAACAATCTGAGGAACATAACTGTTAGCTTGGGGGTATCCTCCATAGGAATATGGTTGATGGCATCACTTTAGACATGAACAGACTACATGTTAACCAAAACTGTTACCAACTACTTATGTAGTGATACTTACTACTGTAACAAAACGACAAAAATGGGCAGGCAAAAAGCTATTTCTATATTTCAGTTTTAGAATATTCTTTATTTCGTGGAAAGCGATAGAGACGGAATAGCACGGGATAGCTCGTAAATTTCGTTAACCTGTCAATTTTTAAGATAATTAAGAGCGTTTACTGAATAAGTTGTTCAGCCGTGACGAATTGGTTACTAGGTTCTTTTTCTAAAATTGTTTCATTGGGGGAAAATAACTGGTTTGGTACTTACATACATTACATCTGCAACCATAAGGCGCATGTACGGCGAGTGGACAGCCCAGGCCATAGACCAGAGGCGGGAGGGTATCAAACTCGCCGGGAGGACGGCGGTCGTGGTAAATTGTACTGAGGAAATGATTCCGTGAAAAAACGGTATTTAAATTATTTATGGGAGATCAGGTTTCTAAATACATAAAATTATGTAAATCCTTGGTCACACCGTCTATCGCTGGATGTCAAATATTGTTAATGCTCGGAACTGTTGACGAGTTTAATGTCTCCTACGCCACTGTGTGGAGACGTAGAGGCTTAGAAGCCCGAGGTCATAAAACAGGGTGGTAAACCCGAAAAAGTCAGTTCTTTTCCTCCGCTCGAATGAATACGTACGCTTTGTGTTAGCTCTGATTAATTCTTGAAGTTTTCCATTAGATATTGAGTATCTGTTCAAGAGAATATTTTCTCTGTGGTGTGATTACAGCGTCTTCAAGAATTAGTTAGTTATCGTCGGGAATGAGACGTGTGATCGGGGGTTGGTTCACGATATTTGCACTTGTATTGGGTTATCTAAATTAAAATACTCCCTAATGTGTACAGTAGTGTTTTATTTCGCGCCGGACTACCAAAGGGGACCTAACACCTACAGTCGACTAATTAAGGCGTTATCAGGTAAGCTAATGTTTTCTCTTGGACGAATTAATCAACGAATCCCCATAGTATAGGTGTGCAGATTTAAACAAGGCCGCTCGGTAAATCTGAAAAGTATCAAAAAGGAATCCGCGGGGTCGCGGGTAATTCCGCGCGCTTTACTGGAACCCACCTGTTACACTACAGAGGAAGGGCTGATCTCTTCCTCGAGGTGTGGCTTGGTTTACGGACGGGTAAAAGGCTGAGGAAAGCACAAGAGCAGGAATATAGAGTGAGATAAGGAACATAAGAAGCTCCTTCTCGCTTGGAAAACAGCAACAGCAGAAAACAGCAGGCAGCCCCCCTCAGCTCTGAGTAGGTGCAAGTTAATATCTAAATTGGCACTGGAATGCCAGGAAGTACCTAAACAATTAATAGACCGCACTGCGTTAAGATAAGTGTGGGCTCCAGATCACAGTGGCATTGCTAGATACGAACATGCTGACGAACTTACAAGGACAGATTCAGCAACTCCAATTGTTGGTCCGTAGGCACAGTTCGAGGGCAAATAAAAAAATACAATATAACAAACATTGAAACCAGCCAAGGATAGTTACAGGTTACCTAAAGGGATATGCCCCAGTTAAGGCTCACCTAAACAAAATGGGGATCTCAGCTTGTGTGGTAATGAGATCGGACGGTTCTCCATATACTTTCACATGAAGATTATGACTATGAATAGTTATGAGTATGAAGTACATTATATTGCATGAGACAATAAATCTTTGGGGATAAAAAAGTGTCCCTGGAGACATACATCATTATACTGTGTGTGTGTATAATCTTTTGAAAGACACCAGGGTACAGAAGTGGGTGGAATAACATATGAGTTGGGTATAATAAGTCAATAAGCCGCAGTGCTCCCACACGACTAGTAAAAAAAGTAAGAGTAAGTTTTTATGAATCCAAAGTGACTTTTGGAAAATTTGCATAAGCGCTATCAAACAACTACCTGTTTTCAATTTATGGGATAAGAGCTAACTTGATGTAATGAAAATATTTTTTGGAGTTAACAAATAGGCGGTTTTCAATTCTGTGAGCCATGACTAACACGTCAGTGAAGTCCTACAAAGTGATAGTACTTTAGTAAACGCGTATGACAAAAATAATTTAATCAATAAAAGTAAAAAAAAAAGCAAAGTTAAAACATTTTTAAGTCAACTACTAAATAACTTTGTGGAACTTCACTGACGTGACAACTGATAAAAGTAAAAATTACCTATACAAAAAGTTCCTGGAGTGGGTACTGGAACTGGACGTTTTCCACGAAACGTTCAATTTCGTTTCGTTTCCAGTTTTTTTTTTTGTATTCAAAAAAGTATTTTCATTACATTAATACATTTTCTTTCATGGCATAACTTGAAAACGGGTAGACGGATTTTCAATTTAAATTTCAATACAAATTGAATTTGTTACCATAGTCTACAAATGAAAACACCTTTCAAATCAAATACAGCATGATCCGTATTTTCATTTATAAATGAAGGGTACAGGGGAAGAAGGGGATATGTCAGTCCAAGATCGAAAATGAGATTGTTATGCCATCTTGTAGACAAAAGTGAATACTTTGAGCTGTATACATTGTTTTGATGAAGAAAACAACGCGTTCAGTAAACAGCTATATGAATTCAAAAGTATGTTGAAAAGAGCAAGAAGGTGGAATGTCCTCGCGTAACTATACAAAAAGGAGGAACGTCAACTCTGTCGATGTTTTGCGTCACCTCTTCATGCGGTGTACATGAAGTTTGTAATATAGAGACATCCAAAAAAACCGTCATCAACTCTGGCTATGAACGAGAGGAATGGAAATAGCGGTCATGTCTAAGCTTTTCGGTTATGTCAAACTTTTGACAAGTGACTGTCACAATTTGTAAAATAAACAATGGCTGTCATATGATGTGACAGTCTTGACAAGTAAATAAGGTTATAAATTCGATTAAGAATAGAAATACGTCTTTTTTTTCTTGGCCAACTTTGATGACGTTTTTTTTGGATGTCTATATAATTTTTACGCCGCAGCTGCCCACTTTAATAATTTAAATTTTAGTTTAACATTTATTTGTTTCATGTAAATGTTTGTGTTGTGAGTAATTTTTTTGTAAAATGTACCTGGTTCATGTAAAAAAAAAAATATTTTTTTAAAGTAAGCTTTCCGATAAGGGGCCATTCCTACATGGAGTGCGATTTCGACATTGTAAATCAAAAAGCACGCGCACGGGTTCCAAATGAATGGGTTGAAATTTTTAAATAATCTAGAGTAAAACCTACACCTATTGGTGTCGTTGAAGTTACTCAAGATTTATTTAGAGAGTAGACATTTCACTTTTTCCAGTTTATACAGAAACATTGTTCCATTCAAATCTAGACCTTAGAGAAATTAAAGTTTTCAAAGAAGACCCACAGTTATTTTACTTTCGAATATCTTCGAATGGAAGTTGGGATTGTGTGGTTTTAGTTGATTCTAAAAAATGAAAACAATTACAACATTAAAAATTGGACATAATGAATTTGAACTCCCAAATACACTTTATGAAGGTGCGTATAAGAACAATGCTATGTTTTGTAATTAAAAAATAAAATTTGCATAATTACTTTCAATATCCAAAAAAAAATCTTCTGTGCCTCAAATTTTTTTGTTGAAACCTAGAAGCTGTCAAATACCACAATACTCAGCCTTACGTCACGTAGACAAAAAAAGCGGTGTTACCAAAAGAAAATAAGAGATAACCCTCATGTCGCATTGAATGAGACTCTTCATAAGAAAAAAAAGCAAAAAAAGAACATTCCACATAAATTAAAGAAAAATGTTTAAAATTGTTTTATATGTTTTTTTTGTTTCACATAGATAGTAATAAATTTAGAGTAGTTAGTGTATTTTTATACGAAAAAGAATAATAATAGTTTGTTGTAGTCTTTATTTGTAGTTATACAGATACTCTTAATTTGAGTATCTGTATTCTGTATGTATCTCTTTAATGAAGCAAGTTTGTTGACATTTCCCCTTCTTGACTGTTTTATTTTGCAGTCACAATAATTTTTTTTTAATTTAGAAAAACGTACGTATATACAAGTTTTTTATTTTTATATAATAATTCTTAAAACAACATGCGAACAACATTCAAAACTGTACATGGCACTGATTATAATAAATGAAATGACGACATCTTAAAGTATACAGGGTTTGTCCGGAAAGTAATGTCAGTGAATTTTTTTTCCCGATACTGTACGCGCCAGCCCGCGCTTTACGTGCTGGGATTGTGGTGGGGGGGATCTGGCAACAAGATCCAACAAGCGTCAGTTGGCTGCCGGTCGTTGTAGTGGTCGCATCACTCGTTCTTTGAGAGTCGTTACAGTGACCCGGTGCAAGAAAATATGCAACGTTCGCTTGAGCAACGGATGGCGATCAAGTTTTGTGCGAAACTAGAGAAGAGTGCTGCGGAAACCATTCCAATGTTGAAGAAGGCTTTCGGCGTCGATTGTCTTTCGAACAGGCAAATTTTCCGGTGGCACAAGGCCTTCGCAGAAGATCCAGATCCGACGACAATGTGAAACGTGTGCGTGACTTGTTGAACACTGACCGTCGTCTAAGTGTCCGTTTAATTTCCGAAACATTAGACATTACGAAAATCATTGTTCACGAAATTGTGTCGGAGTCTTTAGGAATGAGGAAGGTGTACGCGAAGCTCGTGCCAAAAGTGCTAACGGACGATCAAAAAGCGAGGCGCGTCGAAACCTGCCAAGAACTTTTGGACACCTACGAAGACAACCCCGCTTTCCTTGATGACGTCATTACCGGAGACGAAAGCTGGGTCTTTGAATACGATCCGGAGACGAAGAGGCAAAGTGCGGAATGGCACACGTCGAACTCCCCTCGCCCCAAGAAGGCCAGGATGTCCAGGTCAAAGATGAAGACAATGCTGATTGTCTTTTTTGATTGCCGGGGATTGGTCCATCATGAGTTCGTTCCGCAGGCGACAACCGTAATCGGAAAGTTTTACGTCGGGGTGCTGAAGCGGCTGAAACGCAGGGTGAATCGCATCTGCCCAGACATCTCAAAATCATGGAAGCTTCAATACGACATTCAATGCGCCTTCGCACACCTGCTTCCTCATGGTCGATTACCTCGTCAAGGCAGGCATCACCGTTGTTCCCCAGCCTCCCTACAGCCCCGATGTGCCCCCCCAGACTTTTTTCTGTTTCCGCGCCTCAAAACCCCAATGGACAAACCTCAAAAGAGGACAGCATTTTGGGTCGGTGAAAAAAATTCAGAAGGCTTGCACCGACGCTTTAAAGGCGATTCCGGAAAACGACTACCGTGCGGCTTTTAATGCGTTGAAGACCCGGTGGAACCGATGTGTGGACGCAGGAGGAATGTATTTTGAATGTTTCTAAAGATTTGTACACATAGAACCAATAAAAACCATTTTTCAAAGCTCACTGACATTACTTTCCGGACAAACCCTGTAAAAAACGCTCTCCTGTAAAATGCTCTATTCGTGACGAATCGCCTTCTTCCCCTGTACCCTTCAAATTTTAATTTATGGCGTGGCGTCCTCTGTGAATATTCCAAAGTCAGTTTACCTTCGTAAAAACTTTGTTTAGTCTAATTTCAACTCGATTTTCAAAAGTAAGGGATGGGGGGTTACTGACAAAGGGTGTTATGAACAGACGGTATTATCAATAACACTGTATGCTTATGTTATGTACTCGTATGTAATTTGAAAATAACCTGAATATGTTACTCAATCCATACCAATTTCAACCTGATTCTTTAAAAAAAATTTCGCCTATTATTCAAGGGATGCATATTCGATATGCCGGGATGCATATTCGATATGCACGCGGCGCATTCGCCAAAATGAAACCTATTTATGTGCATTGTAGCCCGATACGTGCGACGTGTGGTTCCGCGATGCGAAACTTGGCGCGGCCAGACCGCCTGACTCATTGTCGCCGATGCCACCGGCGCGGCGATGGAAATGTGCTAATTCGCGACTTGGATCAGACGTTCGGTAATGAATTGCGCTGAGTTATGGGCGCTCTGATTGTGACGGCACAATCGGTTACGGCCGTGTAGGATGGCATTTGCTATATTGTAGACTTCTAATGCTAGGATAATAATGCAGCACGACTTGAAACACTAACACGCTTTTAATTTATTGCCTTGAATAGGCCGCGTGCCGGGTTAATGCGAAAATTCGATGAGATAATAAAGATCAGAAGTGGGATCTAGAGTTTATACTAAGAGTTCTATTAAGTAACGAAAAAAATAATGCCAACATGGATCCCCACTAAACACCTTTGGTAGGCGCTTTGGGGCCAGAATGCATCAGATTCTTCCAAACGAATGCATTCCTTAAGTATGCAGTTCTTATTTTGTCAAGCATTTGTAATTATTACATAATACTAACAGAACGTAAGTTTGCTTACACAATAATTTTTTTAAATACCGTGCCTTAAAATTTCATACAAGTTGGTTTGAATTTTATTGTTGCAATATCCAACTCCTATTAACAATTCGAAATTTGGTAGTGGCACTTGACAGTTTGTACAGTTGTTTCCTTCGATCGTGACATAAAATGTGTGAAGGAAACACCAAAAAGGAGATATTAAAAGAAAATATTTATTCTTATTGGAACTGTTCAAAATTGTTGTCCATTTTGAATGCACAAACGGACTCGGGGATTCATGTTGTCAAATCCGTTTTATAATTGTTGATGACTTATGTTAGCATAATCATTTCTAATAGCCTCACAAAGTTTTTCGATAGTGTGACGTGTGATTCTAAAAACTGTGATTTTGAGGTGTTGAGAAGTAAAATAGTCCACAAACTTAAGACATGGAGACCTTGCAGGAAAGTCCATCAACTGAGAATCTAAATATTCTTCCAAATAAACAATTCTTTGACGAGTGGCACGTGCTGTAGCATTATCTTGCTGAAAATGCCTTTCTGTAAGTTCATCGTCATGTCAAGAATATCTTTCGCAGTAATAAATATTGGTTCGATGATTATCTTTCTTGAAACTGCTAGACAAACTTATTTTTTGTGGAGCTAAAGCGGTTTGTACAAATTCACGGGAATTTCTGAGGACTATGTCTTCAGGTTTTGTTTATTTAAATAATCTGAATGATGAAACCAGTTCTCGTCATATAAGAAACGGTGAAATAAGAATCAGAAATGTCATTGTTGTTGAAGTTTTCCAAAAACCATTGGCAATATGCTGTTCTTCCAACATGTAAGCGACTGAAATTGTGGACTGCTTATATTATGTAAATTATACCATTGTTTAATATGTTTCTACGGATAACTTAATTTCTTGTGACAGTTTGGCAATTGATTTGTTGGGCGAGTTTGCCATTCGTTGCTGAACATGGTTTATGGCTTCCTGATACAGTTTCACGAAATTTGTCAACACAAGCATGACTTTGATTTACAAGCTGTGTGTAAGTGATTGCAAGTTTAAGAAACTGAAACTCGGAACTCCTGTATGCCGTACGCATTGATTAATTGAGTAAAGAAGTCTGTTTTCTCACCTACCGCTTAGAAAATTGAAGAACTCTTAGTCTATCCTACTCTATCTACTAGCCAGTCTATCAACCATCGATAGAGAAAATATATGAATCAGAGCCTACCCTAACTGATTGTGAGAATATATTTTAAACAACAGTAGGTATGTGTTAATGACGCATTAATTTAACATTTAGATAACAATAGATCAAGCTATTAACGTTTCTTGAAGGTTTTCAAACTTATTTTTAAATATTAAATTATTACGTATGCGTATATATATATCATACCTCAGGCAGTCTCAGCAGTTACATTAAAATGATCGACGTTATAATATGGGTTATCTATTTTCTCAGCGTAGTAAGGGACCACTCATTAAATACACATAATACTTTTACAACAGAAGGTACTTTCCAAACTATAAGTAGTTATTGTTATACTTTTATTCTCGTGTATTTGCTTTGTTTTTATACAAAACGAATAAAGCTGATGACTTGAATCGAGCCAGTAATAATTCTAGTTTCTACTTTGTTTAAAGACATTACATTAAATTTGTATTTATAACCAATTTCAACGGTTTAATTATTGTTCTTAAAATTGTTTCCAATTGTTTTGCTTTGAGAATATTTGGTTACGTTGGTGGTTTTATTTTTATATATTTACTTTATTGCTTTTAGAAAATCGATGAATCCTCAAATTTGTACTGGTAATAATCTTCAAGTTGGTACTGACAGCAATGTACAAGTTAATACGTACGCAAGTACCTACATAATTTCATCGACTGAAAAATGGGAAGCACAAACTTTAAAATAGAACGGTGAAGGTTATTAATTTCGCCTCATTCGTCTTAGGAATGAATAGGTATGCAACAAATGTAGTCCTGTTAGCGTTAATAAAATAATTCTTTCAATAAAAAGAAACATTTATTTTCAACAAACTTGCAGAAAATAGTCATAAAAGAATTTGAAACCGTACTCGAAATATGTGCTAAAATATAACGACTGTCATTTGAAGAATGTTTATGTCCCTACAAATGAACGTTCTTTTCTTGTTTTACATAAAACACGAAAGTTCTTTGAAAAGTTTGCATTCTTTACGGAGCAGAAACGCTAAAATTATCAATTGCGTCGGGCGTGTTAAATATAGAACCGCTGTTGCCTTCGATACATTTCACCCCTGACTTACACTCGCGAAGTAAACAGGGATATATAAGATGTGTACTAACCACCTCACCGCACGAAACACAATAAACTAGATCTCGATAGGGAATAACATCTCGCGATAAATCTAGAGCTACCCGTTTGGTATACGAGTATCTAGATAGTTAGCAATACACGTGGAGGAAAAATGACACGAAGTAAAAAAACGTTATAGCTCCCTTGAAATTTGCTCGGTCCGATTCAACCCGTATCGACGATATATCTAGGTGCCCTTATATGTATATACGCAAGGGTGTTTACTCTGTGGTGCCCTCTATGTTAGTTGTATATAGTTCAAACGAGGGGGGCAGAGTCCATAAGGCCTCTCTTTGGCTCCCTACAAATTTGGTCAGAGCTCATGGGAATCCATTTCTTGGCCATAAATTAACTTAGTTTGGACAATTCCAGATTGACTGTATTTTATCGTATACCTAACTATTTCGAATATCAGATGATACAAATTTTTTAAACAATCATAGCAGGTATATCAGAAAATAACTTGTTAGATATATTGAATAACTAATTGTTAGATAATTCTATTACTGTAAAATTCTCTCAAATATCTTTATGTCCGACGACGAAGCTGTCGAAACACAGTATAAACAAATTAGTATATTTCTTATTTAGAATCAGTTAGGAAAACGCTTTTTTAACTAACAAGTAGCAATGGAAAAAATAGGAAACATACGACGTTTCTTCCTAACATATAATAAAGTACTACTAAGTATACTACTATATAAAATAGGGTGCTTCGTTTGAGGCAACTATTTTCTTATGGTGAAGTTATTTCTTCTGGGTTTTGCCGTAATTGACTTGACGTTTCGCTGATCATGCTGTCAGCTTTTTCAGAAGGTTTCTAAAGACTTTACGTTAAAGACCACAGTCTTTAGAAACCTGAAGAAGCTGACAGCATGATCAACGAAATGTCAAGTCAATTTAGACGACCGCGGCAAAACCCGGAATAAATAATTTCACCATTGGTACAACAGCCGTGAAAGCCTGCATTCAACTATTTTCTTTTTTTAACTCCATTGACGAAATATCATTCTAGACATGTAGAAAAAATCCCACCGAAGATGAGCTCTTAATTTTAATTTTAAGTACTCGCTGAATGTATTTGAAAATTTCCCATTTGATTAATCCGTAAAAAATTTTTTTTTTTCAATTATCTACATATATAGCATCGCGACATTTCATGCTATTTAATTGACCATGGGCGGAAGTTGTAGACAAATCCTTCCTATTTAAAAGGTTCTACAGCGAGTTTACAATTTATGAACTATCTCGCCAATAAAAAATTGTAAAGTTGTTTTTTTGCTCAAAAATCATGTTTTTTTTTTTTGGATTTTTCTCCTAAACTACTAACTTTACAGTAAAATTGCATAGGATCTTTTTGTAGAGAATTTAATTTCCTATAGAAATGTTTAATAACTGCTTGACGCACGACGAACATCAACGACAATATTTATTACAGGTTGTCCAAAACCACTGCAAAAATTATTCAACATGTGCAAAGTCTAATTATAAGTCATTATAACTCTAAGTAAATTCATTATTTAAGTACGTGAAACATAAAATGTAAAAAGATCTATTGTTAAATAAATTAGTTGAACACAAAAAAAAAAAAAAAAATTGATTCAAATTTTTTAATAAGTTGCGTGCTGCACAAACAAAAATATTGATATCGTTATTATTTTTATTATTAAGATTAATTTCACATTGGTACCACAGTAATACTTTTTTCAGCTGAAATTTCATGAAAAACTACAAAAATCTCGATAAAATAGTGATATTTATAGTTTTCTTATGATTAATTGAATTTATCTCGGAAACTATTCGTTCTACGGTTTTGGACTATAAGGCTTTTGGGAAATATAAGACTTTGTAGGAAATTAAATTCTCTACAAAAAAAGTTCCTATGCAATTTTACTGTTAAGTTACTAGTTTAGAAGAAAAATCCAAAAAACCATGATTTTTGAGCAAAAAACGACTTTACAATTATTTTTCATTGGCGAGATAATTCATAAATTGTAAACTAGCTATAGGACCTTTTTAAAGAGGAAGGATTTCTCTACAACTTCCGCCCATGGTCAATTAAATCTCATGAAATGTCGCGATGCTATAGATAATTGAAAAAAAATTACGGGTTAATTAAATGGGAAATTTTCAAATTCATTCAGCGAGTACTAAAAATTAAAATTAAGAGCTCGTCTTTGGTGGGAATTAAAAGAAAGAAAATAGTCGCCTCAAACGATACCCTTAATATAAAATATACCTTAATATAAAATACTACCTTTTATAACAATTAGTTTAGTTATATACACTGAATAATACACTACCATGGTTTTAACAAACAAAGGATTGTTTCATCGCAAAAATTTACTAAAAATGTTTTGACAAATACAGTTAAACAATATGATTGGACAACACCAGTACGAGAAATATTCCATTATGTCACCAAGATTAGTGGCAACAAATGATGAGTTTTTTGAGTAATCTAGTTGCCGCATAAACATTTACGTATTAAAATATGATATTTCCGCCCAAGAAACAAACTTCTAGTAATTTTGTCTACTTGAAGATGGTGTTAAGAGAGTTATGTTATCTTTTGTTGAAATATCTTCTGTTAAAGGAGGAACATAAAACGTGCAGTATAAGAAAATAGAGTGACGGCTTCAGACTGGTGTAACAGACATGGGTTACAGTAACGAAATTCTATTTCTTGGAAACCACGTGAATCTAAAATTCTGAATATTCTGTCAAAAATGCGATATGATATTGTGAGCCTCTGAAGCGTGAATTAAAATAAACCTTGACATATATGACATACGCTTAACATGAGTTTGAGAAAAATATAGCTTACATACATATTTTAAATACCTAGTTATTCGCCTGACACCGTATTCGCTTATACAAGGTGGCATATTTATTAATTCTTGTTAGAATTCTCTTTATATACGAGGTGTGTAAATTAAGTAATGAAACTGATTTTTTCGAATAGAATTACAATTCAGTATTGTCCTCTGGAGACGGTACTATTCCTCATAGCAGCACCGGAATTCATATACTGGAATAGCCTGCAGCTGATCAGCTACAGCCGTTTGAATGTTTCCTATGGCCCCAAAATTACGTCCCTTGAGGTGATTTTTCAATATCGGGAAGAGAAAAAGTGACAAGGACTCAATTCAGGCGAATGAAGGAGGCTGAGGAGCCACAAGAATGTTTTTACTGGCTAAAAACCCGTTTACAAGATCCCGTGTTCTATCGACATTTTCATCGGTTTTTGAAGGCCTTCCGCCGCTGCGTGGTTCATCTTCAATCGACTCTCTTCCTTCTGAGAATGCCTTAAGGGGCTACATCCACCTAGAAGCTCAAAAATAAGGTCGAACTTTGGAACGCATTTTCTCGGGAACGGTAAAAAGTAATAAAACGCGTTTTTTTTTCAATTAAAGGTAATTTTATTACCTTCATTTTACACCCACGTAATTGAAAAAACGCTAAATATAGATGGAGCTACATCCGTCTAAACCGAAACAGGTTTTTTTGGAAAAGGCTCAGCGGTGTCCCTTCTCCTGTCATAACCAGTCGTCTGAAATCAGAGAACACGCATTTTTTTTTAAGTTACTAACATATACAATTGATTAACGATCACAAATTATGAGAATTTTGCTCTAAAAGGTCGATTGGCAAGACGTGAAACTTATGGAACTAAATTTATTACCTTTGATCGTAATTTGTTTAAACAATTTTTATTTTTTCAAAAAAGTGAGATCGTCAATCAAGGGACAAAGGTTTTTTACGCCACTGTACCAAATTTCATAAAAATATATCGTTCTGTTCTGGAGATATAAGGGAAAAATACAGTTTTGAGAAAAACGCAAAGTTTTGGTTACAGTTTTATAGGCATTAACGTTTTATATATGCACTTTACCTCTAATCAGCGATTCCGGGTCCGTACAAAACACCTTCCTCTGCAATTTGGGCATCATTTGAGGCTAATTTTGAAGTTCTTCGGTTGATTCGTCCTAGCGTGACGGGAGGCGGCAATAATTGTTGCGCGCAGGTAGGAGCATTAGACGTTCCACCGCGTGTTATTCAAAGCTTTGTATCTCCGAGAATTTTTGAGATATCGGCTTAAAATTTGTAGGGGACATTCTTAAGACTATATACACATTCTTAAGACTATATACAATAAGAAAAGAATCGATTTTTTCAAAGAGTCTAGGTGGATGTAGCCCCTTAACCATCGAAAAACCTGGGCTCCTGAAAAGACACTGTCTGTGTAGGCTTGTTAAAGTTTCGCAAAAGTATCCGTTGCCATGTCTGAATCAAAATCTGATAGCACATCGTTGCTCAAAATAACTCATGATTTTTAAAACGCACTAGAAAAAAAAACGGTTTAAGAAAACAGTCACAAAAGAACAAACATATGATTCAAACAAGTTCAAATTTGAACTGAAGGTACATGTTAACCTACCGCCTTTCCAAATTCCGTCTACGCAATGTTGCTAGATCGGGCGGTACGTTTCCAGTGTCATTACTTAATTTACACACCTCGTATGTTATCATTAAGAATATTTTATTTTTTTCTAGGTCTGCAATGGATACAAACTCTTTGAAACCATTTATCGGAAAAAAATATATCCAGTTAATTATATATTATGAAATAATATATAAATTCCTGTTTTTTCAGTCCTGTGCAAATTTCTGTTTATATAAATATTTCTCTGAAGCACAGCTTTTCGCAGTGGACAAATGTGGAGAAAAAATTATTTATAATCCACTATGTACGGCAAATATATTTACACTTTACCGCTTAGCTTTTTTTTCACTTTTTGTATCTGAAAACAAACGGTTTCGTTCAGGAATCAGATATGTAGGTACTTATATATGCCGAGCTAAATTGGATAACATTGATTTTCTGTGGAATAAGCTGTATTTACTACCTATGATAAGTATATTTATTTTATTTTCATTCATTAGTCATATCCTGATATAGGATTAACAGATATAAAAATAAAATAAAAATTGACTTTAACTTTATTGAAATGCAAAATATTTCTAAGCAAAGAAATAGTTTTTGAATGGCAGTCACTAATAGCTGTAAGCCGATCAATACAGAGGTTCTATGTAGATTTGAATGTAATTCGCGGAAAGTTAAAACATCATCATAATCAATGCCATTTAATGCAACTAACTACACGGCTATAACCAGAGTTACGTTTACAGTTAATTCACTATTAAGCTTTCTATATCGCTTTTGTGAACATTATGCCATCAAATTTAGTTAGAATTACCGATAATGTTATTTGACCACTTGAATTCTGCAGTATGGACAATATTCATAAATTGAAAATAATATAAATAAGTATAAATAAGATGTAAAAAAAATAAAAACAAAAGTATGAAATGTTTATGAAAAAATTCGCAGTATTAAAATGACCTAGAAAACAGAACGCCATTCAACTTTTCTTTAATTATTTTACGCTCCAGTAAGAACATTTTTTATTAAAATTCTACCATCTGCGAATCATTCGTAAAATGCATGATCTGATAGCTTCGTAGCCTTCAAGAAAAACTTCAAATGAAAATTGTGAAGAAAATTCTCAAAAAAAGTCTGCGCTATTGTAAAATATCAAAAACGCATTGCTGATATGAAGTAACAATTCAAATTACCATAACTTTTACAGATATCTCGATATTTTAAAAATCTGAAGTACTTATGAAAATACTATATTTACTTGCTGATTACAAAATATTTTGCATGTCGTTTCCAAGATCACCTGGTGAGGAAAATATTTTTTTTCAAAAGTTTCATTGCTGTCAAAATGTATTAATCATACGAGTACAAACCAGGGATGGCAAAAGTAGCGGTTCTTGCGGTTCGGAACCGGTTCCGGAGCGGTTCCACCAGTAGAGAACCGCTTCCAAAAGTGGAACCGGTTCCGTCCCGGAACCGTTTTTTAGAGTACAAGAACCGTTTGCTTTGGAAGCGGTTCCGCTGTTTCGGGAATTTTGGAACCGGTTCCAAAACCGCTCCTTTTCTAAACGGTAATGGGATGATTTCATAAGAACCGGTACGAATACCGGTTCCGTACCGGTTCCTAGGGTATTTTTTCTTCTTATTGGTTTAACCATTAGGGGCTGTCCGTAAATTACGTCCGGGAAGCGTTATGTCCGAGTTTTACTGTACTTACAAAAAATATCGAATATATTATCTGGGCCAAGTATGGTCACATTTTTGGCACAAAAAATCAATTAAACTAAGGAGCTTCAGAGTGTTTTTTTCTACTCCGAAATATTTGACGTTACAATTCGGGCTTCCGTTGATCAGATGAAGCAAACTAAAAGTCATTTAGTTGATTATAATTTCTATTAATTACCACTTTTATGTTCAATATCGAACGTGGAATATGGAAATAAAAATATTAACACAATCAAAAATACTAACAAAAATAAACAATAATTATTTTAGGATCACAACAATCCAAAACGTTACACAACCAACCTAGAGGGATGCACACACTTTCGGTACGATTGTGATCTGTAAGGAAGGGAAAACATTCATGACGTAATTTACGTCTCACCCCTAAACGGTGCAATCTTCTCAAAATTTAACCAAATTTTGACTGGCGATCAAAATAATTCGTTTATTCCTTCATAAAAAGCATGTTTAACCTTACAAAAGGAGTTCTTTAATATCTCCGGGTACTGCGTTTCGACCCACAATAACAACGTGTGTGTGCAGATTTTGAAGCCGTAATTAAGTTTAACCAGTGTACTCCATTAAGAACTTTCTGTAATTTTTTTTTAAAACCTCATTTCGCGATCCCTGATCCCTGATTCTGCCGATATAGCCGTTAGTCTAATAATATCGCCTCTTCTTAAAATTCTGTATTATAAATTGCACAAAGAACCGGTTCCTATCTAAGAACCGCTTCCAGAACCGGTTTCAAACGAGAACCGGTAAAATATTTTTTTGGACCGGTTCCATCTTTTTTAAAAACGGGAACGCTTCCAATACCGCACAAAAATGTTAACCGGTCCTGATTCCAGAACCGCTTCCAAAATAAAACCCCGGAACCGCTCTTGGAAGCGGTTCCTTTTGTGACAAAGTGGAAGCGGTTCTGGAAGCGGAACCGTACCGCGTTTGAAGAACCGGTTCTGTTGCCATCCCTGGTACAAACCAATCCATTACATTTATAAGCGCGAATGCACTTAATAATCAAATCAGTCCCGAACCCAATAACGGATACCCACTTACTGTCTATAAAAACGAAATTCTTTTCATTTCATTTACGATAAGACGCTACACGGATCCCTTTCAAGTAAATGGCGGAAGGAAAAAAAGGAAAAAACAATCGCTTTAAGCGCCTTGAATTCGAAACAAATCGCAAATAAACCGAGAGAAATGAGAGACCGGATTTCGGAACAGTGAATTGTGCCCATCTTAAAGAGCATCAGCATGCAGACTAAGACCGCAGACTTTTATAGGAGATTCCTGCCCTTTTGTACAAAACATAGGATCCGGCTTCAAGTTATTAGCGGCATTGTGCCAATTTGGAGTGTCTTTTTTTACTATTTGTAGTCTTCGTTTTTCCACTATGCTATTTGCTTTCTTACATTCAGCTGTCAGTTAATAGATTTGCATTTTGTAATGAAAATGGTAAGTTTTGAGTATTGAACAATATAAACAGATGAAGAAACAAATAAATGAATAACTGAATGAATGATTGAATAAATGCATGAATTAATGAATAAATAAATAAATAGAATATATAAATAATTAAATGAACAAAAATACGATTTTAAATTTAAAAGTAAATAAATAAATTGAACATAGATAATTTTTTTATATATAGTATAATAATTGGATTAAACATACATATGATATGATATCCTACAACTTGTTATTAAACAGCGTGTTAAATTTTTTATGATCTTATCTGAAAAAAATAAATTTTTGAAACTCCTGTTGGAGACATAGAAGACATCAACGTATTAGAGTATACAAATATTACAAATATAGGTTGCTACCACCTGTATTTATCCGCTTGGTACTATTCTGCTGAGGTGACTCTAAAATCGTTATATGCTCAACGCCGATTGGAGTGGAATACCAAAAAATTTCGCAATATTTTGCATCTTGTAATTTTTAAAGGACCAAAAGGAGGAGTCCAAACCATAAAAAAATGGTACGGGTTGATTTTTCTGACATTTACATAGCTATAATATCGGGTATGCAATATACGGCTAGTTTCAACAACAATATTGTGTGTGTTGCATGTGATGTTTTGTTTAACAATGTTTCTTTTTCCTACGGTTTAAAATGATGTATGGCGTGTACTGAGCACCCGGTATGTAACAATTTACCTCAGACGAGAGATACATTTTCCAATGACAAATTGCTTTTTGAATTTTGGGGATATCTATTGTGGTTTTCGATATGAATTAGATATGAGACATTTTCTAAAACCCACCTTCTCAGTTCTCGAAAACGATTGCAGATAAGTCGAATTTGAAAAAGTCGAAAAGGTCATAAGATCCTCTAAAACTTTTCCCTTTTAACTATCCTTATATCTCCAACAATAACCGAGATACTAATGCATGAATAACCAATTTGGGACAGACGTACAGGATGACTCAATACACGCCAAACCATCATTTCTAAATTTAGGAAAAATACAGTGCTGGACAAAACACCGTGTGTAAATGTTGTTACTGAAACCTGCTGTTTGTTGATATACATGTAGCTAAATATCAGAGAAATCAACTCGTGCCAAAAAGGTTTGGACTCCTCATTCAAAAGATACAATATTTTAAAGATTGTAGGTATTCCTTTGTAGGTGTTCCACTTTAATTGGTGTTGCACACATTTTTAATGCACATGGTGGTGCACACATTTTTAATGCACATCGTATGTATAAGACTGCGATAAAATAAACTAATATTACTATTATTATTTACTACTATGTAATACTGTTTTGACACTTTCAAGTGATAGTTTTGACACTCTGCGCGTGCGTCTTTTTTTTCTCTACCAACTAGTTTTTTTTAATGGCTCGACTCTCTAAAGTGTTCAACATTACGGAATTGCTATTCGCTCTTTATCTGAACCGGCAATTTCGAGCATTTATGAATTATTTTCGATGGCCGCGCTTGCGGAGAATATAATGTAAGATGAATATCACCCTTAGCGGGGGCAGCAACTTATTTATATATCACGTAATAAAATTTGAATTTGCTGAGTTTTCCAACTTTTACGACCGCGAAAACTGGAAATTTACTCTGGTAGGTTTTTTCTCCTCTATTTCATATCAGCAAATTTTACGATTCGTATGAATTAGATCGAAAATCGACCGAATGATTACTTAACTACATATTATATGTTGAAAAGCGAGATAATATTATTTATAAGTTATATATATATATATAATTAGATATAAGAGCAAAGTTATATATTAAATTTAAAAATGCATATTTTTCCTGTAAACAGAAGAAAAAGAAAAGAAAGGACAGAAATAAGAAGCTTGTATTAATTAAACTGCTCGTCAAAGTTAGCGTAACCCTATTTAGATGAGCGCCATTTTCGTTCTGTTTGAGCTAGAGACTTGCGGTTTGAAAATTCCGGTAGCCTATAGGGTTGTTTTTAATTACCCGAAGTCGCTACACTGTGACTTAAACGATTCGCTGTCCACACCCCAAAAACCAACACCATGTCGAAATTTGAATTCGCAAGATTTTGACGGCAACTTCAGGGTCCTACAAGATGAACTAAGAAGGACACTGTCTGGTAAAAACCCTATTCTGGCACATATTACGACCTCCCTAACAAGCCCTGAGCATTTGGTCGCTGCCTCGCCCTTTCAACCAATTTCCAGCCCCCGTGATTCGAGATACTTCATGTGATGCTAGGACATGAATTAGAAGAAGAAGAAGAAGAAGAAGAAGAAGAAGAAGAAGAAGAAGAAGAAGAAGAAGAAGACGAAGAAGACGAAGAATAATTTATTTAAATAGGCAAGCCTAATATACAAAGAGTAATTTCTTTATATACAAATTATATGTATTCACACGCATATAAACTCATATACATGAGCACATAAATATAAACATAATATATAAACATGAACACATACAATAATTCAAATATTTACCTTAAAATATAGTTATATCCTTATTTGAGCAATTCTAAAATTCGTCTTTTAAAAATATTAAGTGATGGACTTTCTTTAACATAATTAGGTAATGTATTATACTGACTAACTCCTTTATAAAATAGCGACTTCATAATCTTTTTAGTTCTAGTTCTTTCCAAATAAATATTTTCTCTGTTCCGTGTTACATAATCGTGTATTTCATTTATATATGTTAGATTGTCAGTTAAGTATGCTGGTACCATATTATGTACAATTTTGTATATAAATATTAATGTCATATATGTTATTCTTTTTTCTACATTCATCCACTGAAGACATTCTAACATTAAATTTATTGGAGTAAATTAGAGATCAAGCGACTGCCCACGTAGCCTCCAACAGTGGTGGAACCAGAGGGGGTGGGTGGGGGTAGGTGAAGCTATGGTCAGGAGGGATGTTTGAATGGCCTGCGGGTGAAAATTTGTTGTGACACCCCAGACCAATTGATTTTAGCAGCATTTGGACCAATGAAACCGCCAACCATTCAGAGCATGTTAAAACTGCAGAGGGATGGATCACGGGGAGCTGGAAATTGGTTGAAAGGGTGAGGCAGCGACCAAATGCTCAGGACTTGTTAGGGAGGTCATAATGTGTGCTAGAATAGGGTTTTTACCAGACAGTGTCCTTCTTAGTCCATCTTGTACAATTCAAATTTCGACATGTAGTTGGTTTTTGGGGTGTGGACGGCGAATCGTTTAAGTCACAGTGTAGCGACTTCGGGGAAGTAAAAACAACCCTATAGGCTATCGGAATTTTCAAACCGAATTTTCAAGTCTCTAGCTCAAACAGAACGAAAATGGCGCTCATCTAAAAAGTGTTACGCTAATTTTGACGAGCAGTTTATTACCTAAAGTAAAATAGTGAAATCAGAAAAATCTAAGGTTCTTGATTCTTAAGTTTAATCGAGGAAAAAACGTAAAAAAAGGTGCATATGCTCAGTGAAGGGAACTATACAGAAAGAGTTGCCTTCGCTCAAGCTATGCAAATAATTTTGGAGGAAAACGGAAATGCTATCAACAGAACATTTTCGTCAATTGGCCGAAAAAACACACGATACACAGTGCCGGATTAATGATTTGGAGGCCCGTAGGCAGGAGAAGCGATGAGCCCCCCCTCACAGATCATTTTTTTTTTGTGAGGCTTTTAAATGCGTTCTCTACGAGACTCTCAAGGTCACCTTAAAACCTCGGGGTCCCTAGGAAACTACCTACTTTGCTAAATTGGTAATCTGACACTGACTGTACAGCTCAAAAGTAACGGTTTGGTGTGAGTTCAGTAGGTGTGGTGTTGTTAACCCTTACTTCTTCGAAGAGAACGGAGTCACAGTAAGAGTCAACTATGGCATAAACATGTTAAACAACTCTTCTTGTGCCAGAATTACGCAGACTTCAACGAATCGATCGATAATTTGTGATTCCAACAAGACGGACCCATTGCAAACACAGCCAACTTTGATGGCAGCTCAACTGTACGAGCTTTGTTTTCGATTTCGTTATTTCTTGGTTCGGTGATTTGGGCTCCTCGCTCGCCGGACTTACCAAGCTGCGGCTTCTTCTTATGGGGCTACATTTATCAGGAGAAACCAAGAACACTTAAATTAAGGCCGCAATACCACAGCAAATGCCCAATTTCTTGAAAGAGTGGATACCAACTGTCAGAAAGTCTTTCCTGGAAGTTGAGATCCACTCTGCCTGAAGGCTTGTATCGGACTTAATATTTTTAATAGAATATCATAACCCACGTTTAGTGAATAATTCTTTTTTTCAATTAACCGTTTAGGGCCCATTTGAAAAATTGGCTATTCCCAGGTAGTACTCTGTAGTTTGCTTGTTGTAATTACGCTGTTTTGGACTTTTTTCTTTTAAATTAAATTTATCAGATTTGTACTAATACCAATCATGGTCATCTTGAAATTTGAGTATAAGAGTTCGCAAATTTTCTGAAACAGGATACAGGATAAGTGTCAATTTGTTATAATTTTAAATGATAAAAAATAAATTCAACAAAAGGAATAAGTACAATTGCTAACTCAAAGGTCTACTAATGATACCCTACTACTGAATGTATCTACAGTCCTGCATAAAATTTCGCTGTGGAATTTATAACGACTAATTTAATTTGAGCTATTTAATTTCAATCAATTTAGGCCGTACTGCTTCGCATACGGCTTCGTATATCTTCATTAGGCTCTGAAATACACATACATCCTGAAATATGCATTACAACAAATGCATTCTATAAATTCATGTACGTAGCGGTAACATTATTACATCATAATTTTTAACTATTGCTCTGAACTTTCTCAACTTTTCAGAAAGTAGTAACGACTAGGGGTAATTTTATTGTAAGTAGGCCATAGTGAATAACGGTTTAGTCAAAAGAAAAATACTACCTAAAGAAAAACTGATGATCGAATGTTGTCCAATTTACTCCATTTAAAACCGTCAATTACGGACAATATAACTATGTTTCTAGTGATGTCGGTTCTTTAATAAGTTATGTAGAACTTTCCGTTTATGTATAATTTTCTTTGTCATAAAAATCGTCAAAATCAACATTGCAACCTATTGTCAACAAATTAGCAAATATTTCACACTAGTAAGTAAACCAAATTTAGATACTTAAAACGGAATATATGTAGGTAACGACGGAATTATATTTTAAACGCTTCAAAGTTAAAACGCACAGTAATGAATCTTCTAAAAAAAAAAAAACGTCATCAAAGTTGGCCGAGCGAAAAAAAAGACCTTATTTAATTGTCAAAGTTCTTATACTATGTGACAGCCATTATTTATTTTACAATTGTGACAGCCACTTGTCAAGAGTTTGACAACAACAAAGTTTCGCTTCGAGCTTCGACATAACCACTATTTCCATCTCTTTCGTTTACAGCCAGATTTGATTTTTTTTTTGACGGCTCATTATAATACTTAATATAGTACTCATACTTAACGATATAATAAATGTGTTCCCATTATTTTGCCTTTGATATTATTTATACAAATATGCAAATAACTCCGTACATACAATTTTCTTTAACTGCTATTTATTTTCCGGAAAGTTATAGGTAGGGAAATGTTTCTTAAAATATTTCCATAAACTACGTAAATTTGTAGGTGCCTATTTCAAGGTCATATCTATTGTATACAAGGTCATATCATGTATTTTTATATAGTTCTTGGTACGAATCAACCATAAATAAATCATGGCTATAAATAGAAAACAGTAAATATGTATATAGAAAACCCATTGACACTTTCACTTTTAAATGAAAAATATTTATGGTATCAAATACCTACAGACATGAGTTTAAAATTAATCTAAAAGTTACTAAATCTGTTCCATATTTAATACTATACTGGTACTATAGGCACCAATATAAATTGCCTTTTCCGGAATTTGTCAATTGGTCAATGACGTACGAGGTGTAGGTACATATTAAGAAATTAGATAAATTAAGAGATGGTTTTTTTAATTTTTTTTTATTCGAATAAAATTACAATTCAGTATTGTCTCCTTCAAACTAACTTCCTTGGGAAGCCACACAGCGCAGGAGACGGTTTATCAATTCCTCATAGCAGTGCTGGAACTCATATACTGGAATAGCCTTCAACTGGTCGGTTACAGCCATTTGAATGTTTTATATGGTCCCAAAATGACGTCACTTGAGGTGATCTTTCAATATCGGGAAGAGAAAAAATTTAGAAGGACTCAAGTCACAGTAATGTTTTTACTGTCTAAAAAGTCGTTTACTGAAATGGCTGTGTGACAAGGCGTATTGTCGTGATGCAACATCCAGTTGTTCTTGATTCAAATTTAACTCTTTCCCCGATCATTCTTGTCATCAACCGACGATCTGAACGCACAGGATCCTGTATTCTATCGACATTTTCATCGGTTATTTGAAGATGAAGCCTTTCGCTGCGTGGTTAATCTTCAATCGAGTCTCTTCCTTCTGAGAATGCCTTAAACCACCGAAAAACCCGGGTTCTTGAGAAAATACAGTCTCAGTAGGCGTGTTGAAGTTTTGCAAAAGTATCTGTTACGTTGTGTCCAAGTCTGAAGCAAAACCTGATAGCACACTATTCAAAATTTACCGGTTTTCGAAAACAGTCACAAAGAACAAACAAATGACTCTAACAAGTTCAAACTTAGACTGAAGGTGCGTTACATGTTAACCTACCGCCCTTCTAAGTCCTGTCTCTGCAGTGTTGCTAGATCGGGGGCTGCGTTGCCAATCTCATTACTTAATTTACACACCTCGTATGTGAAGAAGTCGTATAACGGTACCAAATGTAATTTTCCGTTTAGGCAAATTGCCACTCGGTGAGTTTTAAAGGGAAATCGTTTTCAACAAATTTTTTTCTTGAATAATTTTCCCACTAGCATCACTAGAAATAAACATAACAATGAACAATAACAATGAACAATAACAATGAACAATAACATCATCATCAAAGCAAGTTCTAAAGGGGTGGCTGCGGAATCATCTTGCAGAAATTTTAAAATTGCTATTTTAACAGTCGAGATGATTATGTAGGGCCGATACAAGTATTTATGGTTTTTTGTGTTAGAATATCACTACGCAACAACGTCGGAGATTTATTACATTTAGGTAACTTTACTTTTAGTGTGTACAGTCAATACCTGAGTCTGAATTTGTGAAGTGGTCCCATATTTTTTCGTGATGCCTCATAATCCCAAACTACAAACAAATTATGCATGGGTTTTAAAGATTCTTGGGCAGCGAAAGGATAATGATAAACATTGTATAACAAATACAAACTTGCTAAGATCATTAGCCGCAATTTTTATACATCCTTTAATCGAACCTAGCTACCATAATTCCATTTAAAAGAGATATTTATACTCTTATCGATCCCGTATATTTAAGATATGATATAATTCTTACTACTGATGGCTTAGTTGACAACGCACTCGCCAAATTGGCAAGTCATGACATAATGGAACATGACAGACCGGACATCTCGGCTCTCTATTACCTGACAATAAATAGGAGTAATTTAAGGCGATAATGCCCTAATCTCAACCTTGTAAAGACAACCTCTTCTCTTTTAGTTACTTTAATTGGCATCTTCCACTAGCCCACATTTGATTTGACTCGCCCCAACTTTGAGTCCATACGACTCCACTCAGCTTGCCAGCTACTTTTAATTAAACTCTTTATTGCCACTTTAAAAGCTTCTGGTCTAATGGGTATATCTTCTATGGCATTTTGTTTCGACGCAAATTTTGCAGCCCGATCTGCCATTTCATTATCTTTAATGCTAACATGTGCTGGAGTTCATATAAAATCTATCTCTTTCTTAGCAACTGACAGGGAATATAACAGAGCTAGAATTCTTTGGACTTGGGGATCTTTATTAAATATATTTTTAAAACTTTCAAGTGTACTAAGTGAGTCCACACATATCAGAAATATAGGATGGTCTACTTTTCCACTGTAAAGTAAAGCTTGCCATATGGCATATAACTCCGCCGTGAAAATGCTGGACCACGGAGATAATGTCCACGAATAAGCTTTGTCGCTACCACAAATGCACTCCCTACACTCGATATGGTTTTTTGAGCCATCTATATATATTACTATAGGGTCTTGGAATCGGTCAACAGTTTCATAGAATTTTGTTCTAAGGAGACCACCGAAGGAGGACCTCACCTTCCAAGGTGGGACTTCACAGAAACCAAGTGACAACACTTGCGGCAAAGTTTGTATGTTAAGATCTTGAAGTACTTCTTGCATCCTGACACCCGCAGGCAGATATTGTAGGTCGCGTACTGAATTTTTGTAATATATTTTTATCAAAGATAGTCGCATGTAACGGATGGTTAGGTTGTGCCCACACTCTCGCCGAATAATTTAGGAGGAGATGATTTCTTCTAAAATTTAGTGGGGCTATTCCTGCTTCACAACAAAGCGAGGTTAATGGGGTTGTCCGAAACGCCCCCATTGCCATCTCATTGCCCCCATTGTCATATTATCGCGTGAAGAAAAACAGTTAAACTCGTAATAAACAATATTTTTGATTTTGTTTTCATTATTGTTGCGAAGTGGCATTTTAAATGTCGATACTTCTGCCAAATTTCACCAAAATCGAAGAAATAAATCACGGATATTGATTTTTTCAAAAAAAGGGCGGAAATTGTTTATTGCAAATGAAACGATAAATTCACTCAATACTAAAAATTGTTTGAGGATCAATCTGATTTTTTTTTATAGAGATATTAGGATTCCAAATTATTACGGAGTTAAGGGGACCACTTCAGTTATCAGGTGAGTCAAAATTGATTTTGATTCACCAACATTTTCAAAACGGTCTTCTCGTCTTTCCTTATACACTAGCGAATGCAGAAAATGTATGGTCAGTCCCACGGTGGCATCAAACATTGCACTGCAATTGCTGAATACAGAAATCAATTAACATTACCCCTTAATTAGGGTTATATTGTAGTGTCAAATGGCGTACAGAATTGCTGTCTATTACATCGATGCCGTGTTCCGATGCCGTGTTTCGATCCATAAATCAATGCGGTATTATATTCCTTCCGTAATTAAATTATCGCCAATGATTATATTGACTTTCCGTCGCAGTGTGATATAGTAAACAGGCGGAGAATGCAGTAGTTGATTGCGGGGAGTGGACGTGCAGTTGATTTAAGGGTGGATTTTGGAGATATTTTTGATAATATACGAAGGGTCATCAACTCGAGGGATTCACACGAAGGGTCATCAACTAATCGTTTCTATCTTAAATATATAGTGTGTTCAAAAAAAAACGAAGTCAATAGGTTTATTGAAATTTGAGGGCATGTCGTTTCTGTTGCGGGTGCTTATTGTACAACTGTCACTATAAGTGTCGACTGTCAGTCATCCGTCTGTCTGTCAAACTGTATTTCAAAAATGGGCGAAATGTAGAAGGCGAATGGAAATATTCAACGGAAGATTGTATAGAAAAGTTTCATAATGAGTTCCATTATACGAGGTGTGTAAATTAAATAATGAGACTGACAACGTAGTGTCCGATTTAACATCACTGTGGAGACGGGACGGGGGAGGGCGGTAGGTTAACATGTAATACACGTTCAGTACAAGTTTGAACTTGTCAGAGTCATTTTTTTGTTCTTTGTGACTGTTTTCGTAAACCGTTTTTTTTTAGTGCGTTTTAAAAATGAGTGATATTAATTTTGAGTAACGGTGTGCTCTCAGATTTTGTTTCGGACTTGGACACAGCGCAATGGATACTTTTGCAAAAATTCAACACGCTTACGGAGACAGTGTTTTTCAAAAGGTTTTTAGATGGTTTATGGCATTCTCAGAAGGAAGAGAGTCGATTGAAGATGATTCACGCAGCGAAAGGCCTTCATCTTCAAGAACCGATGAAAATGTCGATAGAATTCGGGATCTTCTTCGTGCAGATCGTGGGTTGGCGGAAAGAATGATCGGGGAAGAGTTAAATTTGAATCACACCACTGTTCATCAGATTTTGACTAACGAATGGGGGATTAGAAAAATCTGCGCAAAAATGGTTCCAAAAAACCTTTTGCAGGAACAAAAGGACATCAGAAGAGAAAGGTGTTTTGACTTTTTTGAATCGATTGAAAATGATCCCCATTTTATGGAACGTGTGATGAGACTTGGATGTTTGAGTACTACCCGGAAACCAAGTGCCAAAACATGGAATGGCACACTTCAAGCTCTTCAAGACCTAAAAAAAGTAAAAACGAGCAAGTCGAAAATCAAACGCATGCTGATTTCCTTTTTGGTAGCCAGGGAATTCTCCACAAAGAGTTTATGCGTACAGACCAAACAGTAAATCAACACTTAGAGAGGTTCTTGAAAAACTTCGAAAAAGGGGCATGCTTGTGTGACCAAACATTAAGAACAACTGGATGTTGCATCACGACAATGCGCCTTGTCACACAGCGATTTCAGTAAATGAGTTTTTAGCCAGTAAAAACATTACTGTGGCTTTTCAGCCTCCCTGACTTGAGTTCTTGTGACTTTTTTCTCTTCCCCAGATTGAAAAATCACCTCATGAAATGAAAGGGACGTCATTTTATGACCACAGAAAACATTCAAACGGCTGTAATCGACCAGCTGAAGGCTATTCCAGTATATGAGTTCCAGCATTGCTATGAGGAGTGGGAGAACCATCCCCAGTTGTGTGGCTTCCTTAGGAAGTTATTTTAAAGGGGACAATATTGAATTGTAATTATATTGCAATAACAAAAATTAAAAAAACCAATCGCATTGCTTAATTTACACACCTAATATAGTGTTGGATTACAATACTTTCCAGTCTGCAGTGCGACGTTGTGTGAGTCTTTTTCGAAGAACAGAAAGTGTAGGAAGAAAAGAAGGAAGTGACCGAGAAAGAAAAAGTACTACCGAATTAGTCCGGATTAGAAAACATCCGACAAGTTGTGGAAAATGCTCCTACAACTTTTTTTCGTGTTGTTTGCAGTTAACTGAAGTGTCTGTTGGTACTTGCTATACAGTTTTAAAAAAAGACCTGCACCTGTTAACAATATGCAATAAAGTGCAGCAATGTGAATCATCAGTGGGGTTCATCGATTTTTATTAATTAGTTTAAAAACGTGCCTCATATTTTTAGCTTGTCTTACCACTAGTCATTTAGGCTAAGACACTGGTTCTTAGAATTTTCTGTTAAATACAATTATCAGTAAAATAATTTAAAGCATCTGAAAAAAAAGACCATAAAGCATTAATAATGACAACTGATCTGTCAACATTGTTCAGTAGACTTGCATTAAGGTGGAACCTGGGCCGTACATAGGTAAATTTTTAGATCATTTTGAGATCAAAATTCAGAATAAATATTCAAGGACGTTCATAGTGACTTGGCGTAGCCGGTATATCATTAACAATGGTGTTCATAAGAAGAAATTTAAGTTTAAGGAACAATAAAAAAGGAGAGTAAATTGTAATTGATATTAATTATCTAATTTTGTTTTATCATTTAGACACACGTGATAATATTCCAAAACACATTTCTACAAAGTAAAATTAATACCAGGTTTTATATTTTAATAAAGTTAATTTAGCATTTAAACTTTACCAAACCCGACGATACCTACAGACACCTAACTATCCACGTATTTACTTCATACCGAGCCGAAAAAGAAAATTGCGATAACAAGAAGATATAGTTTACCCTCCCGGGGTTTCCGAACACATATTTTAAATTAAGTCCCGCAAGGGGCGAAATCGACAAGCAACCCCATGCATACGTACGCAAGTCGGGGCTTAAACAGCAGTTTTATCTTCTTAGCACCTAAACCTAAATTGTAGTCGAGCTTAGAGCCGATTGAATGGGAAAATTGGACCGCTTAGCTGAAGACAAAATGGCCCAATAAGCTGCTAGTGCGTCATACGGTCGGGTACTTTAAAATGGGGGGACTCAGACACTTTTTATTTTTAACTCAAACTTACTGAACGGGATAAATCCAAATTACCCCTAATTTGGCGGATTTCGCCCATACAGGCCTACTGAACTTTGATTCCCTTTTTCCGCTTAAGCGGCTGCATCGTACGCGAGGCAATTCAGTGGTTCCACGAAAGAATCGTTGAAATATTGGCGAAAGTTTCTTATTAGATCAAAATTCTAATACTAATTATTCATGTATTTAATAAGATGTAAGAAGAATAACGCTGTTCATTTGGTTTGCTAAGTAAAATTAGTATATGTACATATATTGTTGAATGCAGCTTTAAGCACCTCCTGATGACGACACCATGATTAGCGAAACGCGCGCTGAACGTAAATTAGCCCAATCAACGGGGAGAAAACCGGTCACTAATTGTTATCAGCAAACAAAAAATATGGTCGTATAGAGAAACAAATTCTAAGAAAGATAGCGTTTTTTGCGACTCGAGTTTTAATGGCGAACATAACCAAAAAAATTCGCAAATGTCAAAAAAACGGTTTTTTGCAAATAAAAAAAAAGCTTCAAGTTCTACACAAGAAAGTTAAATCAGAAAGTTGTAGGTCTTGAAAATGCGCGTCGAATGAGATGTGAACGAAAAAAATCGGTTCATAAACATTTTTTGAGAAAAATTTTAAAAAACGTCAATATTCGAGTTTTCGTATTTTTGCTGTATAAGTACCAATTTTGTTTGAACAGACTTCTTGTTAACTAGAAACACAGCCCAAGACAAGCGGAAAGTGACCCTTTTTTTCAAAAATTCAAAAAAAGCTTTATTTTTTCGAGTTATAACGATTTTATAAAAAAACAAGACTTTTCAAAAAATCAGCTTTTACAGAGGCAAAAATGATCGTACAGAAACGATCGTGCGCTCATTTTATTCGCGAAGACTTGTACTTTCATGCTATTAAAAACATGCATTATGACCGTTGCATATTTGAAAAGTGCCAAAGTGCCATACACGCATTTAAAAAAAAATGAAGGTCCTACGACCTCAGAGAGCCGAGATAATTTTTTTTTAGTTGAGGAAAAGATAATTTTTCGAGCTCGATAGATTAGAAATCGTGTTTAATTTTTTGATATGCCCAAGCGGAGTGTCCCTCCACTGTCGCCGTGCATTGGCTAGCGCGTGCCGCAACCAGCGCTGTACTTTCGCAAACAATTATGTCAACTTAATTTATGCGAAATGATTTGAAATATTTTATTTTAAGAAAATAAAAGAATTTGAGATTTATTTCGTGTAAAAAAAGAAGTCAATCGGACGTATATAGGGCTGTCAGGAATTAAAAAAAGAAAAATAATTATCTCGGCTCCCTGAGGTCATAGGACCTTATTTTTTTTTAAATGCGTGTTCTGAATGTCACTTTTCAAATATGCAACGGCCAAAAATGTAAAACCAAAATTAAAAAAGTTATTCGAAAAAAAACCGGTTCGAAAAAATGATACAATTTTACACGCATTTTTTTATGCAAAAATTAAATAAAAGCAATTTGGTTTTTTAATAGCATGAAAGTACAAGTCTTCGCGAATAAAATGAGCCCACGATCGTTTCTGTACGATCCTTTTTGCCTCTGTATAAGCTGATTTTTGAAACCGTCTTTTTTTTTAAATCGTTATAACTCGAAAAAATAAAACTTTTTTGAATTTTTGAAAAAAGGGTCATTTTCTGCTTGTCTTGGGCTGTATTTCTAGTTAACAAGAAGTCTTTTCAAACAAAATTGGAATTGTTACAGCAAAAATACGAAAACGCGAATTTTGACGTTTTTTTAAATTTTTCTCAACTGTTTATGAACCGATTTTTTTCGTTCACATCTCATTCGACGCGCATTTTTAAGGCCTACAACTTTCTAATTTAACTTTTCTTGTGTAGGACTTGAAGCTTTTTTTTTTTGCAAAAAACCGTTTTTTTGACTTTTGCGAATTTTTTTGGTTATGTTCGCCATTAAAAACTCGAGTCGCAAAAAACGCTATCTTTCTTAGAATTTTTTTCTCTATACGACAATATTTTTTGTTTGCTGATAACAATTAGTGCCCAATTTACATGGGGGCTTTCGCTCGTTGATTGGACTAAATATAGATAGTCTTGGTGCTAGTGGAAGACGTATTTCAGTCTGTATTTGTTTTATAGAGAAGAATCCAGTCTCACTCCAACATTAATACAATATGTAACAAAAACAAATAAGCGGTTACCTATACACTTACAGGGTGTTTACTAACTTCATCTCATTGTTCATGTCCATTATTTTAGGGAGTGAGTTTAGGAAAAAAGTTAGACATTTTTAGATTATAATTTTTTTCGAATTTATTTCTTATTTACAAAAAATATGCATTAGCAATATTTGTTTTCTATAAACTTTTTCATCTCTAAACTTAACAGATATTGAGGAAATAAATGAAATTACCTGTTATTGTAAAGCTACTATTTAACAAAACTTATTATTTATTAAACAAGATTTTTTTGGTTATACTATAACTTATAAATTATAAATCTAGTAGACACCTCGCAACGTCATACTCATTTATTTATTGTTTTACATAAAAAAATCTTACAGTATACAACTATTTAAAAAAACGTTAATTTTTACTCATATATTAACCTACCGGTATGAAGTTAGGAATCACGTTGTATAAAGACAATATTTTAAAACAAAATTGAACTGTTGGTTACAAAACGCCCTTTCTCAATGGATGCAAGTGTTCAGAAAAATACAGACTTGTTTTTTATTCGTTTTTAGGATAATGTGGTATATAAGTACAACAAATTAAAATTGAATAATGAACTGATTTATAAATATTTTCTACGCGCAAGTTATGCAACTATATATAGCAAATCCATATCTTACTTTGCTGACTATATAAGCTGCTTCTGGTCCCAATCGTCGGACTAGACAGACGGAAATGATCAATCTCAATGTACAAAGCCGGCACGAAAACACGGTATTAAAATGATATAAATCACGTGCGCGCCAAATACCTTGCAGTAATTGGACAAATCCCTTGGAATCCCCATAACCTAAATCCGTCTTCTCCGAGGTATATTCATGTTTTTACAGTCAGCTGCGGAAGTTATGTTTCTGTTCACAAATTTAATCAGTAAAATAAAAAAATACTAGCGGATTAAAAAACATCCGTAGTTTAGTTTCACAACACAATAAATTGGTTTTATGCTGGCTATGCATTTTTACTTCGGCGAATAGTCGGACACTGTTCTAAATGAAGAATAACATAACCTGTAAAATACATCAGGGTATTTATTTGAGGAATCAGGAAAGCAAATAAAGAGTAATAAACTTAAAATACTGGAACACTTCTTGTTCCATTGATTTAAAATAAAAATTGCCATCTATATTCTTTTAAAATGTGTCCCTCAAATAATAATTGTAAATCGATGTCAACGATGATTAATTCCAATAAAGACGGGACAGTGAATGGCAGAATCATCAATTTAGACTACTTCACAACATTAACAATTATTTCAAACAGAGATGGTAATAAAAAAATGGACGTTTTCCACGAAACACTGAATTACTTACTTGGCTTACAACTTAAACGGCGAAACGCGCATCGAGAAAAGTATAGTAAAACGTCCAGTTTTTAGTAGATAGATAGTAATATCTCGATAGGTCTTGATAAAGATGGATTATGTAAACAGTCAGATTCAATTCATAACTGAACCAAGGGTAAAAATATACCTTAAAGGAGTTACAAATTAGAAATCCATCCAGAAATAACAATCACTCACGCGAAAGCGGATATCAAAAGACAAGATTTAAGAGACAGAAGGTTACGGGTCCAGCTTGAAACAAACAGAACACATATTCGACAAGATGGATTTGTGACAAGTTTCACTTTTCCATTACGAAAAATATGAACTCGTTTGAGAAACAGAAATGTTGAACAAGCGACTAACGTTTCACAGAACTGTAGACACAGGTCAAAGTCATCTTAATTAAGTTTGTGTACAAAGTGAATTTTTACGGATACTTATATATTTATTCCATAAAACTCTTTTGTTAAATTTAACAGGTTTTCAAATGTCACTTATAAAAACTTGTATGAACAATATGCTGCGATTATTATGTGAATATCACAGGTTTAAAATTATTAAATTCTAAGCGAACCCAATACTGCAAAAACCTAAAAAATTGGATTACACATTTTGGACTACACAGGCTGTCCCAAATTCGTTATGCACGCATTGGCATCTCTACTATTATTGGAGATTTAAAGATGGTTAAATAGGGAAAGCTGTAAAGGACTTTATTACCTTTTTTTTCAAATTCGATTTATCTGTCATCGTTTTCAAGTTAATTCTAAAAAACTTAGAAAGTGCGTTTTAGAGAATGTCATATATCTTTTTAATTACTGTACTTAGTGATATTAAAATATCACTAGTACATTATTAGGATCATTTCGCTGGCGTTCTCAAAATAAATCTGTTGGCATTTATTTCTCAACTAATGCCATTAACATAGATTTTTACTTAACGGACGCCATATTGGAGGTTTATGTGGTTAAATAGTGCTCAAAATTTACTTTTTCAAGGGTGTATCACAATGTTAGGAAAATATATTAAATGAATTTAAAACAAATTTATAATTTTTCGAAGTAGGCAACAATTTGCAAATTACAAACAAAATATAGTCTACTGAAAATAATGTTAACTACATAAATTGTTTAAAACTGGACTTAACTGATTAATTCAATGGTGCAAACTACCTCCGCAAGCACAAATAATATCACCTCTCAACTGTAGAAGGTACTGTAATTTATGTCCACTTAGAGTCCGTTCGGTGTGAAAAATCAGACACGCAGTTTTAAATAACACAATTTTATTTAAAATAAATACAAATACGAATTAAGCACTAAATTAATAAACACTAATTTATCTATGTACAACTTATATTCGAATGTTTTACGAAGCTCACGGCACATTCAATTTATGTTAATGACTAACTGTCGATTGCCACGGTATGGTATGCTGCCTTTATATCCCCTCTTAGGCTATATGCGTATATTCCAGAATTCGTCTGGATGGCCGCTCGAAAGAACTCGAAGCTCTAGAGGCTTTTGCAACGCGGTAGGTGTCGCTGAGTCACCCTTGTTTTACTGTACGGCGATTTTGTCACAGTACTAATCAAATTTGGTTTCAGCGTAATAGATGCCCAGCGAATAATAGCGCACCAGTGGCCCAATGTTAATGAGGAATTTTTAATGATTATTTGAAATGCTGGGACAATTTTGTTGGTCAGCCAGATTTCAGTCGGTTCGTTTGGACTTTTATATGCGCACTAGAATACAAAACGCACCCATATAATTTGCTAGTTTTAAGCGATACCCACTGAAAATAGTCAATTCAGTTTTAAAGCGGTGGCAAAAGTGACTAGATGGGGAGCGACGTCACAATTTTTGTAGTTTACATTGTTTAGTAATTATTTAGTTAGTTTAGTACTTAACTAATTATTTTTGTTTGTAATTTGCAAATTATTAACTGCTTCGAAAAAATATTTTTTTTTAAATTCCACAGTAGGCAAAATATTGGATACATCGTTGAAAACCAAATTTTGAACACTATTTAACAACATAAAAATCAAATATGGTCCATAAAAAATCAGAGTTAGAGGTTTTAACTCGGAAACAAATGACAGCAGAAATATTTTGATAACGTTAGTGAAAGCATCTTAAAAAATTGTCCTAATAATGTAATCGCAAAGACCAGTAATCAAAAATGTATGGGGCATTACGTAAAACGTACCAGTTTTTTGGAATTATTTTGAAAACGATTACAGATAAGTCGAATTTGAAAAAAAAAATTGAAGAGGTATAAAATCCTTTAAAACATTCCTCATGTGGTTACATGTTAGAGATAGAAAGATGGTTATCTTTATATTTCCTTCAATAACCGAGATATCCTTGCATGCATAACCAACTTGGGACAGACTGTATGTAAGCACGGGTTTCTTCATCGTTTTGCCACAACCTCCTCTATAGAAAGCCGTGCTGAGAAAAGGCAACGTCGCATTCCGCTCGACAAGAAGTCTGATTCAAATAGAACACACTCGGTCATAAAAACCGTCCGTAACTGTCGATCGATTGTTACTTTTCCAGAAATGTAATTTTGATAAATTCGTATCAGTTCTTTGGCATTCATATTATATTCCTATTAAATATTTTTTCTCGCACAAAAATAAATAGGATAGGATCTCTACTTGGCCAATAAATTAAATTTTTGTAAGGTTTAAAATTAACTGAACTTGTATGAGTAGATATATACATATGTAAGAGTATGTAGGTATATGAATTGTTATTTAACTTAACAAAGCATGTATGCATATAAAAAATGCAATCAAAGTAAGCATGTATGTATATAAAGCTGTAGCAAAGCAAAAAAAGCAAGCATGTATCAGGTATGTATATACAAAATTTAACTTATCGCTCGGCAAGAACCAACGGGAAGGTGTAGAGTTATTTCTTGCCAGAAGGGGTTATATGGAAAATTAAGGATGCGTGTGGGAGGGCTAGGATAATAATAATTACATATCTAAATAACAATAAATTAGAATATTCAACGCAATTTTTGCTAAATACCTTAGCAAAATTATTTTTCCTAAGATAATTTAGGTAACGAATAAATAAATAATAATTCGATAATAGGTATATATACATCTAATATTAGCTCAACAAAAACGATAATTATATATTTAAGGAGAAAATAAAAATACCTAATAAAGAAAACAAAATAATTATTCTGAGCAATAACTGAAAATAAAATAAAAACTGCAATAAGCTAGCGACGAGGCTTCATACACTTACTGACTTTTAAAACTTACTGAATTTTATAATAAGCTATTTGAATGTTGCGAGCTTCTTTGCACTAAAAGTCTTATTTGGATTATTTTGGTCTTGGTTGGTTTTTTTTTGGCGGTCAACTTCAATTGAATGATTATTTCTATTTTTGATATAAATATTTAAACAAATGTTTGTGAAAATCGAACATAATAAATTTAGAATGGTTTTATAACAATTTCCACAATCACAGATTTCAATAAAATCTTTGAAATAGAAATCCCTTTCAATACTAAATACAGTTAGTTTACACAAAATTGTTTTTTTGATCGTTACATTTTAAAAATTTTGATTCAGAAACTTCGTAATTTATGATGTATTCCAAAATTGAGCACATGTGTACAAAAATAAGTAGTTGTTGGTCAATGTCCCGGTATTTATTATTGACGCTGTTACGAGTTGACGAGGTTATGTTTACTTTGTACTTACCCAAGCGTTTATTCAAATTTTTTACAGATCAAATTCCCGTTTTGTATCCTAACACATGTTTAATGCAATTTAATAAACAGTAATCACCGAATTGACACCAAACAATTGATTTTTTCACTACACTTTAACCCGAAAAAAACCGGCGCGAACTAATTTGTTTACATCGAAAGAAGTTAACTGAGCATAATCTATCAGACTGCTAGCTACGTTGCCAGATTTCGCTGAGCACGGCTTTCTAGAGGAGGTTGTGGTTTTGCCACCATGCGCCGCCACTGTCGTCTTCCCACCTGGGCGTACCGCTTGCGTCTCTCGTATCATTCAATCAAGAAATGTAGCTGGAAATATGGGGTTTGTCTCAGACTTGCGGAATTAGGTTTCGCAGCGAAGAACGAAATTGGCTGAAGTGCTATATTTCTCGGAGCCACGCGTATAATGAAACCGTCGGGTAACGGCATTTGACTTTAAAATATACGGATTCTTAGCGCTCGCTTAGCCCGCCGTCGGATCGGGACCCCACCCCAATTAAACGCTTATGCTGCAGGTGCCTTTATTGCGGTTTAATATTTCGTCTTCGGAAATTTATTAACTCGCAGAAATTCCTATAATAAGTTTTTATCGCTTGGGGACGGGGATAATTTCCGAAATATATTGGTCGAATTAGACTGCTACTCGGTACCGAAAACCGATAATTTAGGAGCGGCGAAGAATTAAAATTCACGAGAAACTGGCGGGGAACAAAAGAAAGACATAAAAGAAGAAAGAAAAGAAATTTTTCCCGCCGGTCTCTTACTTCGCGGAAATATATGCTTTTTAATATAAGTGTTAGAGGAAAGGGACTTTTTAATGGTAATTTTATGGTTAACGATTGCTGCTCTTGCCGTCTGTTTTTCACGTGTCTAAAGAAAAAAGGAAAAAAATCAGTAATCATTATTATACACATCATTAGGGCCCGGAAAGCGTGCTACAACGCAGGGTCGGCACTATACAACTCTTATGATTATTAATGTATAAACCGTATTTTTTAAGCGTCTTGTAAATTATGTACAAGGGTATTTCTTGCTCGTGCATACCTATGCCACTGACCGTGCCTGGTAACAACCGCTGGCAGTCGATTGGTGCGGGTTCGGGAACGGCTATACACGTGTGGAACTTAAATTTGGAAGCATATAAAATGCTAGATAATACCTAAAATAAAACCTTCCACAAAATATTGCCAAAGGCTCACCTATCAGAAAACACACGATCGTATTCCCCTACCGTATAGCTCCGCCTTCGACGTCTCGAAGGCAAGATTGGCTGTTATCGGACCACCGAATATAAACAAGACTATAAGGTCCACTCTAAGCTCCACCCACTAATGCACTCTCCTTGCCCCGTCTCCTATCTCAGAGGTTCTCGGCTGCCGCGCTCATTAAACATTGTAGGGGAATACATTACGTATGACATCTGCTCCGCCCATCTTCTGCTATGTCTCCCTACCAATATTCCACGCATTTGAAATGCATGTAATAGAATATCTTCAATGCTTCCAAATAAAAATTACAGACGTGTATACAATTTATCCATATATTGTAACGAGGATTCCATTGTCGAAATTTAGTATTTTACATTAGCTCGATGTGAGTGAATGGACGATAGAACTCCGAGTTTACAATAATGGCTCAGTCATTACCATTTGTGGAAAGACTGAAAAAAGTTAATTGAAAATTACGAGGATTTTACAATAGACAGATCACATATTTTATGTATTCCTTAGCCTTTCATGAAACATGGTCGACAATATTCACTTCAGACTTGTTTTTTTTGCCAAATATGTTTCCGATTTTCCATTGCCATACATTGCGTAAAACATACAGTAATGTATTTACAGAACACATATCAACGTGTCATGGGAAATATCAAAGAGGATATACGCAATATTTTTTTATGGCTGACAGTGGACGAAACAACATATTTTTTACGATAATAGGGTCGTTCAGGTTTTGATAAGAATTTTAAGTGTTTCAGATATTTTGCTCCCGATACTGATAGATAGTAAACGGATTTTGCAAACAACGGTTAATTGAGGGGTACAGATGCAAAACTCACATTATCCATAATTTTTCGAAATAGAGTTAGTGGCGCTATCTTGTTCATTGTGTTGAACTACACCATTTTAAATCTTAAAAGTTGTATAAAACTCACGTATTTATTTTAAATTGTGGAATCTGTAAATTGTTTCAAAACTCATATTCTCCTAAGGAGAATGTGAGAATGTTAGAACTTTTTTACTGTCAAAATTTTTGTACTTTGCAATTTTAGGTTCATTATAAAAATATTTCACTTCATCAGTCAATGATGATAATAAAACCGTATTCTAAGTATTTTGTGTAGCTTTTTATTTTGATTATGAACTACCATATTACATAAAATTTTTATGGATATACCATTTAGTTTGTTTCCAAGTTCCTTTTCTTAGCTTAACATCATGAATTTTAATGTAAAATATAATATTATGTAGAATCATTTGGAGCAAGACTGCCGTTATCCAAAAAGTTGTATCAAAACTCACATTATCCAAATTTTAATTCACTTTCTTGGAGTCAAATATTGTTGTGCTGTTATTTCACCAATTGAGAAGCAACGTTAAAGTTCTAATACAAATACCAAACAAAATTTAGTGCCTTAAGTCACTTAAAAAGTGAGAAACCAGTTATTCCTTCTTCCTGAACAATTTTAAAAAGTGGATAATGTGAGTTTTGCATCTATACCCCTCAAATGTATAAAAATAGTAGTAACACGTGCATTGTCCTCTGTACATGTAAAAAAAAATAATATACTAATCTAATATCAGTACAGTTGTTTGTTGTCACTGAACAACAAACGAAATTGTGTGAACTATTTTGAATTTGCACCTTTAACTTCAGTAGATGTGGAACAATCATTTTCCTTCTACAACCATGTGTAGGCCAAATCGCTCACGTTTAACGAGAAGAAATGCAGAAAGACTACAGGTTGTGAAAATATATACCCAAGCACTGAAGACAGTCGGTGTTTCTGAATGACATAAGCGATAGGTATGTACATTATTAAAACATTTTTGCTCTCTATCATATTTGTGGTCTCTCATATGTCCTTCCGTCAATGTCATGACGAATTACAAGTCCGACCCTGCGTTGTAACACAGTTGCTAGATCCTACATATCATTATTGTACATATACAGACCAGGCGATAACTCAGTGAGTAGAGCGCAGGCTCACCCTGCGCGGGGATGAATATTACTCCAAGAGCTGTCCTCGTGAGTTTGAATCCCGACAGTAACAAGTGGCACCTGCACAGGGTTTGGTTGTGTGTCATACGTCTTTTCTATGCGTCTCTCCTTCTGATACAATCGTAATGATTCCTCTAGGAATCATTACAAGAATTTCTGTGGCGTGATTTATTATTATACAGGGTGTCTGGGGATAAATCATATTGAATCCTATTGAAAATTTTTGTCGGTTTGATTTTTGCAGGCAGTTTTTGGAAATATTGAACAGCAATGCAGACATTCTTTAAATTAATCAGGTCTTACGAAGCTGCCTTCCACCTCAGTGAGTACGTGAATAAGCAGAACTTTGAATACTGGGCGTAAAACAACCGAAAAGAAATTCACGAACCCAGGCCTGTTCTTTACATCGCCCTTCACCTTTGGGTGCCGCTTTATTTATTTACTTACTTGTTTGAAACGATTGTTTCCACCTTAGCATGTATTATCATCACTTTGTTGTCTACAAACAACCTTCCAGAGTGTGTCTACAAGAAACAAGTAATAAACCACTTTACGGGAAAATGCTATGCACGGATATTTGCTTAGAATTTGAGCTCGATATAATGATAACACAATAGCTGAATGCAAATTCGTCGTTTTGATAACGTAACCGTCTACTAGGGCGCATTAGATATGTAGATTGGAACATGTACAATAATAAATATCACGTCAAACGTAAGCTGATTTCGACAAAGAAGAACCACACAGCTATTTGAATGTTTAAAGTTCGTAAGTGGCATTATGGAAAGCCATCTCGTCGTACGGCATTGTCGATTAATCTTTAATCTCCGAAGTTGCAAGCGCGATACATATTACCTGCACAATGCAGGCTCTATACGTGTTTATGACTTGAATCTGGTTTTTGTTTTGTTTTCTCATCCTTTGTTCAATGCGAAACTTAATTCTTGGGTTTGATGTCACATACGAAAGGAAATCTACTTGCAACTAAAACTTAATCATTATACGAGTAAATATAATTTTACAGTCTAATATCTAGTAGCTATCTAAGAATACTTGTTCAACAAAAAACTTGGTGTGGGTGGTGGCATCTGCGGCGGAGAAAAAAAATTGCTGTTTCCTCGCAAGAACCCCTCCCTTTTTTTTCCCCGCGCGTTTTCCCCCGCCAGGGGGGGGGTTTTTGAAAAGTTTTTTCCTCCCCCCCCCCCCCCCCCCCTTTCCCCTTTTTTTTTTCTTTGTTTTCCCGGCGTCCCCTCCCTTTTTTTTTTTTTTTTTTTTTGGTCTGGTGTGGGTTGGTGCGTTTTTTTTTCTCTCCTCCTTTTTTTTTTTTTTTTTTTTTTTTTTTTTGTTTTTTTTTTGTTTCCCTTTCTTTTTTTTTCTTTTTACTACTAAGAATGTAAGGTAAATTTTTTTGGCAGTCTTGTTTAGTCTGTTTTCTTACATTACTGAATAGAATATTATTATCCTATTTTAACCACAACAACTACGAACATTTTTTTTCCTGATAACGACAAAAACGTTCGCTGTGTCTCTTTTTGTTATGGTCGTAAATTTGTCACCCGAATGAGGGCCGTTTCAACGAACACCGACTTGGGGCTAGAGATTAAAAGCTTGGGCCGGTGTTAGCATTAAATAAGCTTGTGTTGTGTAGAGTGGTCGTTTTTCTAAGGTGTCCTCTTTCCCGCTAGTTTTTCCTTTTTGTTTTGTTTTTTGTAATTATTTTTTAATTTATTTAAATGTGTGATACAATTTCGTCATTCTATCTTTTGTTTTTCTATAATTTTCAATATTATATTAGTCATGATTTTTTAAAAAACAAGTGTATTTAGACTTTGCGGGAGTTGGAGCCCGGGCATTTTTAAGTTGTAAATTGTTCCTGGCTTTGGGGATTGTGGCGACCCACAGGAGGGAGACACTGTGAGGGATTTGTGGAAATGTCACAGTGCTTTGAAGGAGGATGATATCTGTTTTTTTCCGACACTACGTGGGACTATGTGTGATCCCATATGTCGAGAGCTCATTTGATTTTTTTTATTCACACTAGTTGTTTAACCAAGGCGGCCTGGTGGTTATGATTGTTAAATTTTATTATATATCAATATTACTTTTGTTTGTTTGTCAGAGTTAGATTTACTCTGAAAGAAATTACGATAGTAGCATGCATTTATAAGTTATAGTATCTTATTCATTCAGTGTTAATTGTCATAATAAAACAACTTTGGGATTATTAAATGCTCTCTTTCATTCCCATTTCAGGGATGTCAAGAAATATGTAATTATCCTGGATCAACTCCAGTTATGGGGGCACGCATATTTAAAGTAATATATTTGTAAGTTTTGACTTTTAAATATAAGTTCGTTATATTACATATTAGTAGAGTTTTTTCCGACAATATTTATTTGTTTAGACCCGAGTTTTAACCATTATTAAATTTATCACACAGAAATTACGATTTCACCCAAAAGGGAAAAAAGTGTCTTAGAATCATAAAGTTTTTGAAAACTTTAAGTAACTTAAGCAGTAGTTTAGAAATTGTGTTATTAAAGTTTTAAAAAAGTCTAGTCAAAATATATAAAGGGTGTTCCATTATTAAGGGGCCACAGTAAAACTACAGATACTTTGGGTAAAAATATTATGATTTAACCAAAGTTACCTTAGTCCAAAAGTTAACCAAGTTACAAACTTTTTTTTTTAATTAGGAGGTATACTAATTAGCTACAAGCAAAAAGTGTGTTAATTAGTTTGACAAATTATAGTTCGTGTGTAATTTCTGTAACACAAATCCTATTGTGTATTGCGCTCAATTCTTTATTGTTACTTTATTTTACACTCACCATATTGTTTCATGTAGTTAATTTTAATTAGTTATATTTATATCAACAAATTATTATCTATTATAACGTCACTTTGTTAATAATCACCACGCTTTAGACAATATATGTAGCTTAATATTCAGAATATTAACAATTTCTAGTAAATATTACTTGATTATTGAAGGCAAAAGTCTACATGTACCACAAGACCACAAATTTAGAGGCTTTAAAGAACACAATATCTGTAGTTTAAAGAATAGAATTCAATGGTTGGCAATTGGAGAACTAGTTGTCTTTATAGCATTGCATTTTGTTTTTAAAGTTACAGCTAATTTTTAGAAATAATAATATACCTATATATGTTTTAACTTTCATTTAACTTTCTCTCAAACATTTTCTAATACAAGGAGTAAAATTTTTGTACAGTCGGTTTAAATAATACTAGAATTACCAAAATCAACGCCAAAAATAGGGAATTGTTGATAAGAAAAATTATGTAAGCTCCCGAAAACAGTTGACGAACGAAAGGTGATATAATAGTAAGCATTTTTGTAATTAAAATTTGTCCTGTTTAAAGTTTTTTTGCGAAAACTTTGAACTTGGGCCGTGCTTTTTCACTATCTGTGTTAATATTTATTTACAATACAAAGCTTGATTCTTGATTCTTTCAAATATTTATTATCAATATTATCTTTCAGTTAAAAATTACATCCAGCTAAGTAAAAGTGTAAGTTCAGATGAATACACAGTTTTTTTTTTTCGACTACATTTAACGAAAATCTATCATAGAAGCCCTGAAAATATGAAAAATAGTCAAATTTTCTGCCCAACGCCGGCCAACAAAAGGTAACCAAGATACGGGGTGTCAGTTTTATAATCTTATTTTTGATTTCCGTAAATAACTTATTTAAAAAACATTTTTTTTTTACAAAATTTGATGATTGGGGTTTTCTAAGGAGAGGAATTTTAATTTGTCAATCATTTTGATGTAAATCGTAGAGGGCGCTCTTTGTAACGTTCTGAATATATAAAAAATGGTGCGTTTATAAAAAAAGTTTTTTTGTGTCATAGGAAATTTATATTTTTATTGAAAACTTACATTAAAATTACTTTTCTATCATTTGTAGACAGAAAAGGTATGGATTTTAAATGTCGCTCCGATTGACCGTTTTAGAGATATTTGCCTTTAAAGTGTTCAGTGCAAACACAAAGTTGTTCTGAATTACAAAAAAAAAGTAAGAAAAACGCCATAGGTCGAGTTAATTAAATAAAACTAGTTGTATAGTATATTAGAGAGATTAGAAAAAGCTCCGAATTTAAAAAAGTGACAAAGAAAGAAAAAAAAGGTCTCGTAAATCATCCACTCTATTTTACAATAAGGTTTACAAATACAGTACCTGATCTTATGTAATATACATTAAAAAATTTAATTTAAAATTTAGGGGCGATAAAAGTTCTACTTAACCACATCCTACGCCCCTGCCAAAAGTTTTAATTAATGAAATTAATTGTTTCTTTTTTTTACAGTTAGGCGTCCCTTATAAGAATAAAATCTCTTGCCAAATTTGAAAAAGTAATAATAAGTAATAATAAACATATTATCAATACTATTTTCGGAAACGAGAAACATTTTATTCAAGCATTTATATTAATAATAATATTATTTTGAATGACATAATCGTCAACTGTCCCTATCCCATCGTTAATGGGATACTAATAGTAAATCTCACAATAATGATTGAAATAGGTTGTTGACAGAATACTTTAAACGAAAATATCTCTGAAACAAAGGTGCAAATAACTCAGACCATTTTCTATGTATTCAGAATGTTACAGAGAGCGCCCTCTACAACTTGCACCAAAGTGATTGACAAATTAAAGTTCCTCTCCTGAAAAAACTTCCAATCACCAAATTTTGTTTTAAAGTTTATTTATTTTGTTAAAAGTTGTTTACTGAAATCTAAAATAAAATTATAATTTTGACACCCTGTGTCTTGGTTACCAGTAACTTTTGGACTAAGGTAAGTTCGGTTAAATCATAATATTTTTACCCAAAGAATCTGTAGTTTTGCTGTGGCCCCTTAATAATGGGACACCCTGTAGAAGAAAAATTGAAGCTAGCTACTTTTTCAAAAATTATTTTGCGATCGTTTGTGATGTGTTTGCGAAAGTTTGAGGTTACATTGTTTTTGATTGCGATGCCTCTATTTTCGAACAACAGTGAACAGTAACAATGTTCTCAGCACCCCAACAATAGAATGGTGTACTAATTTCACACAGATAAGCTAGCAAGCCAAGATATGACTCGATAGAATGAAGAAGAATAGAAGAAACCAATTTCTTATTATCCTCCATTTTTTGCTTTTTTTTAAGACCAGCAACATTTTTTACGAATTTTTTTAAGATACGCTTTTACGAAATAATACTTCAGAGACACAGTGTATAACAAGAGGTTTCGTCTTTATTTTATATCTGATAAAAGTAAGTGAGTTTTTTTATGCTCTTATTTCAGGTAGGTACGTTATTTCCTTGAGGACATGTCGGAGTCTTTTTGGTAAATGAACAGAATTTCCCATGTGTCCTCTGAATAGAGATAGTAATATTCTGAAATCCGTTACAGTAACTGTATTGACCCGAAGTTTCAGCTGACAAAATATTGAAACGTAGTTTTGTTTTAATTACCTCGGATAGAAAATTCTACTTAATTAAAGTTGTGAACAAGAAAAGGCTTTGTAGAGGCTGATGAGTACGAAAAACTTTAATAATGCATTCACAATGGCGCTATTCTAAAAACTCTGCCTCCTGCTTATTTCAAAAATAATTATTTTTGTCTTTTGATATTTTATGTATGTGCGATTTCGACAACATACTCTTCTATATTATTTTTTAAAATACCGTAAACTGATCCTAGGGACACATGAGTAACCAAAATGACAGGAGTAAAATTGTGTTAATAATATCGCTTGTGTCATTCAGAAACACCGACTGTGTCAGTGCTTGATTGTACGTTACAAGTAGCCTTTCTGTATTTCTTGTTATTAAACGTAAACGATTTGACCTGTACATATGGTTGCAGAAGGAAGATGTGGAAGGTCGTTCCACATCTACTGAAGTTAAAGATGCAACATCAAAATAGTTCTCATGGACAGAGGACGACACACCACGCACATTATTTTCATGAATTTCGCACATCAGTACAATATTATTTTTTACATCTACAGCCGACAATGTACGTGTTACTACTATTTTTATAGTTTCTTCCGTTGTTTGCAAAACCTGTTTACTAGCTATCAATATCGAGGGCGAAATATCTGAAACACCCAAAACTCGTATCAGTCATAGTAACATTAACTACATTAGAACTACAAAAATCTGCTGTTATGCAAAATGTATTGCGTATATCTTCTTTGATATTCCCCATGACTCGTTGATAAATAAGTTTTCTATAAATAAGTTTTACGCAATGTGCGGCTACTAGACAATGGAAATCGAATAAATATTCAGCAAAAAAAAACGTCTAAAGTGAATATTGTCGACCACGTTCTCCGAAAGGCTGCATGCGCAAGTATGCACTGGTCAAACCAAAATTTCTATTTTCTAACAGTATCAGTATTTTTTTGTCGATGGATATTCCAATCTAAATGTCTTTCACACTCTCGGTGTACTCTAAATTTATGTATATCGACGATTGCTAGGAATACATCAAATATGTCTATTGTAAAATCGTCGTAATTTTCACTAAACTGTTTCAGTCTTTTCACAAATGTTAACGACTGTGCCATTATGCAAAAATCCACACAAAATCAGATAATATGTAAATACACTACACGAACTCTAAAAGACGTACACGGTGCAAAATACATTCATGTACACACGTTTATTAATTCATTATAACTCACGAGAACTAAAATACTACATTCGACAACGGAGTTCTCTCTTGTATTCTCGGATTGTATATAGCGTTCCCGAAACCGCACCGCGCGCGTCCTAGCAGTTGTTACCAGGCACGGTCAGTGATGTAAGTATGTACGGGAAAGAAATACACGCGTATATAATTTACAAGGTGCTTAAAAAATACGGTTGATACTCTAATTATCATAGAGTTGTATAGTGCCGACCCTGCGTTATAGCACATTTTTCCGGACCCTGCTGTTGACTCATTTCATTAGTCTTTGTTGCAGGCGAAATAATTCTGCGTAACTTCCCATGTACCTCGATAGTATCCCCCTTTGAAACCTTAATAAAATATATCTCGCCTCTCCGTCGTCGTTCCGCATAAATCAAATGGAAATCTATATCGCTTTTTATTCACTTATCTTCTCCAAACGGATTCAAACGAAACCAATATACCGCCTGTTATACGCACTAAACCATAAAATCGGAGTTGTAACACGAAATACTGCTTAAATGCATATTTTTCTTGCGATAAGCGATATGTCACAGCTAGGATCCAATATGTCGCTCCAGTCTCTTGTAGATATATTCCACATTTTGTACGAATTGATTCAGATGCCTGAAAGACCGACCTGAAACTGATGAAATATTATATGTATCGGACGAGTGTGAATAATGCTTAAACTAAAGTTATGTCATTGTCCCACTAAGACTGTTAAATCCATGAAAATAAGTTAAATGGAACATCAGAACAAAATACGAAGCCATATATACCACTAACTAATGGTGTTAGGATTAACAAAATATGACAATGGAAACCATGGTTTCTAGGTACATTACTTCAGGTTATGAGAAAATATGTTACCGATATAAAACAATTAATAACGGTAGACGATCGGATAACTCGTCGGATATAAAACTCGGATCGGATAACTAACTTCGTCAGATATAAAATATGGCGTTCCCAAAGGTCCTGCTTTAAGTCCAATGAAACATAAACTAAACAAAGTTTATATGAATGACCCTTGTATAATTTCAGCAGCTTTACTAATTATTATGACACCAAGAGCTTTTCAGATGATCCTGTTACATTTATCATCTCCTGGGATTCATTAAACCAAGATGCAGAAGTTGATCTTAAAGCAATAAAAACTCTTTATTTTTTTATATAGATAATATCTTTATATATCTGTCTTTATAATGGATTATTAAACGTAAAGACTTATTTACCATATAAATTGGACTAAGACGTAGATTGGAATCGGAAAATGTGGATATTATATTCGTCAGTGTATGTGCTACTTTTGAAAACTGATTTTGTGTTTGTAGAAGATAATATTTATTATTCTTTTTTCTGTTACGTACTCAAAGAGATATTTGTTCTTTGCGTATGTTTATTTGTATTTCTGATATTCTCTTAAAAAAAGATTTCTGAATAAAATTAACTTTCTTACATTGTACTGCATGAGGTCAAAATATATGTATATAAAAAAAGATAATGGTAAACGGGATTATACCTCAGCGTTAGTTTTAAATTAGAGTATGAGTACTAAAAACAAACTTTGCAATTTAATTTTTCAACGGTATGAAGTTCTAGAAAATAAAAGAGTCGAAAACTTTATTTTATAAAGTTTATTTACTTTGTTTTAACACACTTAACAGGATATCTTAATTAAAGAATTGCCCCTGGCACACTAGTAAAGGAATTTAAGATGAGTACATGAACGACTATCACTTATTTAATTTATCGTTTCATAAAACTTCAAATGAGAAACTGCGTTGGATAGTTATAAATAATTAAATATCCAAATATGTAACATTAAATATCCAAACAATGTAATTGCTGTTCTTAGTTTATGATTTTCTTCGGTATAGGTTGTGGATTTTTCGTGTATTTTTTATTTTACAATGTATTTGCTTTAAGACTGAAGAAAATAGCGTAACCAATTTTATGTAGTTTAGTTTTAATTCCTTATATACCACTTATACTTAATGTGATGAATACTCGAAAAACATGATTTGAATTATGCTCTGTGAGCACAACTATACATAAAAATTTTAAAAGGGATCGGAACTCCAGAATATTGCATTTAAATTGCAAAATATTGATTGTACTTCTGCTGAAAGCAATAATAGCGTATTATTGCCTGATAGAAGAGAAAATTCACACGACGAATTTTATTTCAATGCAATTGTCGATAAAAATAGTCGGCTTCTTTTATTTCTATAGACATTTCTTCTTGTCATACACTAAACATTGTTTGTAAAATTTCATTTTGTGGGTATTATCGTTAAGTACCCTTGTAAATGGTTTGATTTTTTCAAAACGGTATTTTAAAGCAACGTCCAACTCAGTAAAGGTGATTAATCCGCGAAACACACGGGAATTAGAGGAATACGTGGATTTATCATGTCATGTTTTCTCAATGCAAGTTCAAACTCATCATAAAAACGCACGCAATTAATATAACATGTAAAATCTAGCGATTATAGCACTTTATTATAGCTCGCGATTATAGCGATTATAGCTCTTTCACTGTGAGTTCAAATTGGACATTTTTATAGCTATTTTTTATATGTTGAATTAGTCGTATAATTTTTGTACATATTGTCTACCACAAAACAATAACCAGAAGAACCAATTAATTTTATTTTAATTTCCTGTTAAAACATAACTTTTTACTAGCTGTATAATATTTAAGTCTGGTTTAAATATTTTCATTTCAGCTTCGTCTGACAATAGACTACGAAACTTCGCACCGAATTAATTTTTATTTAGAATAAAAATACACCCACAGCCACAAACAACTCTCTACGCCACTTTTTCCAATTTGATCTTGTAACAGGTGCCATCCAGGGGCACACGGAATTACTCGCGACCCCGCGGGTTCCTTTTTGTTACTTTCCAGATTTACCGAGCGGTCTTGTTAAATCTGCACACCTATGATATGTGGATTCGTTGATTAATTCGTCCAGAGAAAACATTAGCTTACCTGATAACGCCTTAATTAGTCAACTGTAGGTGTTAGGTCCCCTTTGGTAGTCCGGCGCGAAATAAAACACATACGTACACATATGTAGGGGAGTTTAATTTAACCGAAACAAACTGTAACAATTGCCGTTAACCAATCCCCGGTCACACGTCTTATTTCCGATAATAACTAATTAATACTTGAAGGCGCTTTGATCAACACATACGATATAATATTCTTGAACAAATACAATAATAATAGCAAACTTCAAGGATTAATCAGAGCCAACACGACAACGTAAGAAACTCATAGAGCGGAAGAAAAGAACTGACTTTTTCGGGTTTTACCACCCTGTTTTATGATTTCGGACTTAGACTAAGCCTCTACGTCTCCACCCAGCGGCGGAGGGAGACGTTAAACCCTTTCAACGGTCCCGTGCTAACCTCGCATTAACCACCTTCTGACACCCCGCGATAGACGGTGTGACCAAGGATTTACATATATTATGCACATTATAGATTACCTTTAATTCCCATATATTTTAATCGAATCGTTCCTTTGTATCTAGTATTTGCCTTGTCGCAAAAGACAGTTACCCGGCCCTGGCGTGTGCACGGCTGGCCTTTTCAGAGAAATGACATTTACTAATTTGTCACGGTGCAAAAGATCAATTTCCTTAAAGCACCCAACTGTTTTTTTTATGTATTTGAGACACTTAGATGAACTGAATTTACGATAGTTCGACGAAAGGAATAGTATGCGTGCGGTCTCTTTGTTCTTCCAGCTTCCTATTGAAATATGCCTAAAATATGTTTAACTAGATATTCCGTATTGCTACAATCTTTTCACGGAAATAACTTAGAAGGATGCGGTTTTTGCCAATTGAGTTACTTTTTAATAAGTTTTTTTTCAATTATCATGTAAATGTTAATCAATTTCAATGTAAAAAATCGCCATTACTTTGAACACAACATTCAGTATATGTTTACACCAAACAAAACCTGCGTTCTTCCGATTTCCAAGATGTATGGTTTGTTACACTTCACTTTCAAAATTAGTTAGTAATTAAAATTTATAGAACAAAATTAAAGAAAAACTTACCTACTTCATTAATTTAAATTAAGATATCTCTGGAATTGTTATTTCCTTATTGCTAAGAGACTTTCCAAAATTAAACGTGCGGATATCTAAACAAAGAAATGTATGGTCCTTTCTTTTTCAATGGGGGAAAAATTACTGACAAAGTTTATCTGAATATGTTGCAGATTTATTTCTACCCTCAGTTGGAGCAAAATCAAGACAGCTACACGGAATTTTTTCAGTGGCACGGTGCTCCATCTCATTATTCGTTTATTGTAATGAATGTTTTAAAGCTTTAGGAACTGGCTTGGGGAAAAGGTAATAACTATTGCGAAAAAAAAACTTTTTGAAATAGTAAATCGACCGGCGAAAACTTCATCCTTGTAAGTCACTCTGTCAAAATATATTTATGATCAAAAAGGGTAAAAATAAAATTACTAACACATTCTGAAGTAAAGTGTAACAAATTATACATTATTGGAAAACGGAAGACTGCAGCTTTTGTTTGGTATAAACAAATATAGGGTGTTCTTAGTTTTTAACGTAGTATGAAAAAAACTTTTTGAAATAGTAAATTGACCAAAACCGCATCCTTCTAAGTTCGCTCTGTCAAAAGATATTTACGATCTAAATGGGTCAGAATTCTCTGGGACATCCGGTACTTTGCACTTGTAATGACGACTGCCGTTGACATCTGACATAGAAAGTACATACGCTAAAACTAAATAAATATATTTATGTAAATAGAAATTGTAATAATATCCGTATCTGTCACACGAGCAGATATTATTACCTCTATGAGAGCTTTTGCCGCACAAGCGTCTATTATTCCCACTGAAAATTGAATCCAAAGAGGATATAAAGACTAGATTATATCGTCCGGCTTTCACCAGTCACTTTATTCTGTGCCATTTCATCGGCTTATATTCCTACTTTATTAGGTAAAGAGGAAATCTGCTCATTATTATTTTTAGTTAGTTTAGTAGTATGAACCGACTGAAACGGTAACTTTTAACTTCGATTAAATACCCTCTTATAACTAATTTATGAAACGTAATTTTATATAAATTATCACGAATATAAGTACTTATTACGGCGTCGAACCATAAAATCTCGATTTATGGGGCTCCTTTCTCGTTGTAGAGGCGCTATCAGTTTTAATACGTTATACGGGCTCCAATTCGAAAGATAATTTAAATTCATTCCGGCTAGCCTGCGATGAATTCAGCAGTATTACGATAAAAAGTAGGTAATATTCGTTCTGTGTTTCCATTTAGAAGTGGGCCGGTAAAAAATCCCATCTGCTTCTCAGTACTTAATTTAAAGGATATATAATTGTGCCTTCCAGAGAGCTAATCTCTTTAATACTTGGCATACGCTCTGCTCGGGTGGAATTTAAAAGGGTTTCATTTTTTCGCTTTGTTCTTTGCCGGTTATGATTACTATGTGGGTATTTTAGTGGTCAAAGAGCGTTGCGTAATAATGGGCTACGCAAGTAGTACTCGTATTTGTAGGGCGCCATAAAAGATACTTTAAGGTTTTCACCGGATTTATCAGCAGAGTTTTCTGAATAGGCAAGTAGTATATGTAGGTCGTCATAAAAGATTCTTTAAGGTTTTCATCGGATTCATCAGCAGAGTTTTCTGAAAAATAGTTTGAATTTTCTGTTGCCTTCAATAACATATATAGTCAGGCAGTTTTTTGGGGCTAGTAGCTACTGACTACTACACATATAATCGACATAGGCAGTACAAGAATGTAATTTAGCATTTGCAGATTCTTTTCTCTTACAAACAGCATTTCTGTCTATTGGGAGAAGGACCACGCACAATGTAGAGGCAACAAGGAAGCTGATAGATTTGGAGAGGAAAGCATACCGCCAGAGGATTTTCGAGCCGAGGTCTCCTAGCTGGCAACCTATGACAGTAATAAATCAACAAATTAAAGAAGTTACCGTATGAAATTTAATGAACTATGGGATGAAACAAGCAGCTGTTAACTTACTAGGAAGCTTTTAAGGTACACCCCCCCCCAGCAAAGACATGACAAAGGTACATATATCTGGCAATGACAAGAAATAATCTTCATTTTGTAATAGGTATCACTGGACTCAGCTGTCAGCTAAGAAGACACCTTCACTATTTGAGGCTAAATGAAACACCCCTTTGTAGAGCCTGGCTGCAAGATAACTAAATCGTGCGAACGTTGGCCGTACATGGCCAATATAAGGGAGATCCCCATAAGTAACGTCGTCATCTTTTTTTAAACAGTGGGATGGCTGACGGCTTAGGTAGGTTGAACTATCAAGAGAGAGGAAGCACAAGGGACCTAATGGGGCCTAAGTGCAGCGGTCTTTCGAAGGCTGACCTGCCACGCTTAAAATCCAGAACACATATGTGCAAGATACAGTTATTTATAAAGTAAAGGTGGCTCTTAAGTATTTTTTTACGGATAATCCGAATGTGACATCTCAAATCTCAGAATTTATCCATCACCATCTTCGTCATTAATTTAACGTCAGGATTTTGAGATATTTGGTGTGAAATGACCAAAATAATGGCTAGGTATATTTGAGGTCTTTTGTAGTACATAAAAAGCATTTATTTGAGATCATTTCTGCTTATTGCATCGGCCAGTAGGTATTATCTTTTCTTTTCAAAATTAGTTTTTGACTGCTCATCTACTATTTTTTGTAATGAGGTTAAGATTGTTTTGGGTCGTTGACCATGAATCTGGAGTCAGATCTTCAAAATTCAAAATGGCTGATCCAATATGGCGAAAAAATGTTATACGGCGGATCCAATTAGAGTTAATATATTTCTTAAGTGACACTAGAAAAATACAACATTCATACACGAAAAAAAAATAACTCACGAAAATAGTAGTTTCGGTTATCAACAGTTTCAACTTACCACATTACAAATTACATTTCTACATCGAGATATATGTACATTAATTGCATGATACTCCACTCGGACAGCAGATATTGCACATGACGTTTAAGATTAAATTTTATGTGAAATTTTATCATAAATGCATTTCCATATTCATCTGCCAACTAGTATGTACATACATTTCAATTTGATTGAATACGTATACCTATTTGGTGGTTTCGATGTATAGCAATAATATGGAAATTAAATAAATGTGTGTGGCTTTTGACTGCATATTGAGGTTATATTCGAAGCGTGATAATTATAATATTAATATAACTGAGTCAGGTTGTTAGATATTAAAGATTGTTTGCATCCAAGCAGTGGCGGTGCGCTATAAGGTGTGGTGCGCGCGCACTACCGACAATTTAGCATTAATAATTTTATTTAGTAATTAATGGATGCATTCTTAATTTATCGCCTTTCCGCATCCCTAGCGTTAATACCATCTCAATATTATTTGGCCGCAGCCAGCATTACGAATTCACTAGACGCTAGGTCTCTATCTCCAACGCTACTGGTTTCCGATCGCGGCACGGGAATCGACAATACGATTGTGCTTCCGTGCAATACGAAAAAGCGAACGCGTATTGTTACTGCTTGCCCCTCCACAATTATGAAAAGTAGTGGGCGAATCGTATAGATATGATGTGCGGAGTTTAAGAGCGCACCAGAGTGACATAAGTCAGAATCGGTTAGTTTGTGAATTGTTTTCGTACATCGCTGTTTTATCGCTGACGTTTTATAAATATAAACTCGGGTTCTCGGTTAGAATCTAGTTTGAAATAATGAATTATATTCAAAACTTATTAAAAACTCCATTCTTTAGCTTGAGTTTCGAGGAAAAAGTGCAAATTGAAACTCTAGGTAGGCCCACTCCACAAATTAATTTAAAATTAGCCGTGAAAGAAAAAAATAAACAATTTGTAAGAACATTTAATAATGACTTATTTAAAAAACATTTGTGGTTAAGTGGATGCGATGCATTGAACGCAGTGTTTTGTTTTCCGTGTGTTTTGTTTGGCGGAGAAACACCTTGGACCAAAACTGGAGTAACGGATTTAAATTACATAAACGAGAAAATAAAAAAAACATGTAAATTCTGCTGGATACATGAATAATGTTTTGAATTTAGCCATGCTAGGCACTGTAAATATTACCACAATGCTCGATTCTGCTCATCGACGAGCAGTGACAGCACACAATGAAGCGGTTTCAAAAAACAGGTATGTTTTAAACATTATTATTAACTGTATTCGTTTTTGTGGAAAATTTGAACTGGCCCTAAGAGGACACGATGAATCGGAAACATCATCCAATCCAGGCATTTTTCGTGGGTTGATTGATTTCAGTGCCGAATTAGACGATGCTATGAAGTATCATTTACAAAACGCGGCGGCTTTTAAAGGAACTTCTAATACTATACAAAACGAGCTACTTCAGTACATGCTTGAAGTTTGTCACGATGAAATAACCATTGAAATTAAAAAATCCAAATTATACAAAGAAAATTAGGTGTTTTCACATTAATAAAGTTCATAAGAATAACCTTAATATGAGATAAATATTTATCTCATATTAAATATAACATATAAATATTTATCTCATATTAGGGATATTCTTATTATTCTTATGATTATCGTTATTTTTATGTATGGTGCACCCCCAATCTTAGGATCACGCACCGCCACTGCATCCAAGTACTTAGATTAACAATTGAAATCTTAATCAGATAATACGGAATACTAAAAGATATATCCTTGTTCCACTAGGATAAGGCCATTTTAAATCAACTTACATCGACTTGTTCAATATGTTAACGATGCCTACAATACAGCATTGACAGTTGAAGGATAAAGTATAATGTACGTATGTAGTTCTCAATGTCCTAGATGTTTACGTACAAACATAATAGGTATCTGGAAGATCAACAGAAACCAACAGAATCGATCAAAAACGAACTTGCATTCTTAATTGACAGCTGTTGCATTGAATTTCCCTTCTACGTATAATTGCTATTTAAATCAGCATTTCACCGAGAGAATTTCTACTCTAGACATTCGTTTGAAATTTTTTCGTAATTCGATTTGCCGCCAGCTATGATTTAACCGTATTCGCTCGCATTTAATATTAATTTTCTGACTGCTGCCTTATAGTTTTTTCCTTTTATAGATGTTTTCTAAACGTTTAAGAACTGAACTACCGGGGTGGAAAATCACAATATTATTTAATATCTAAATGCAACGAAGTGTGGAAAATGCCGTTCACTGTGCTTGTTTATTTAATTAAATTCTTTTGCCTGTAATTTGTTTTCGACAAAGATATCGCTATTGTTTTTCTTTTATCAGCGTGTCTTAATAAAATTGCGTTGTTGCAATAAAGTGGATTCCGTTTAACACAAGATTTAAAATTGCCATTATCTAAACAAATGGTTGTTTAAGTTAGGTTTAATTTAAGCCATTAAATATAAATCACTTTTATGCTACCATTTAATTTTATGATTTAAATTTGATATAAGGTGCGTTTAATCATGCCAAATGATGTTTACTTCTACATGTAGCACCGACATATGTTGTGTCGTCTTCCTGTTACATACCGCATTGTGGCCAAAAGGAAAACTACGGGAAAAATAGTACATTTTGAAATTAGTTTTAAATAGTGACAAATAGTTGTATAAGTACAACTGTTCTATTATTTTTAACTAAACTTATTCTAGTGTGTTCGAGGTAGTAACGACTCACCTGCGTGAAATATAATTATAGAAATGAGAACCCACTTGAATGAAACAGACCAAAATTACTTTTTGGTTGGCAAGGTAATGAAAATGTTATGTGTTTTATGTTATGCCTACCTCCCTGTTATGCTATGCTTTAACGCAGGCCTCTCCAACAGGAGCACTCGGTGCCGCCGCTGCCTTCTCACTGGTCCGCAGCACAGCTGCATTTGCGCGACAGAAACAGACAGCATCATATTCTTGCATTTAATTCCCGGTGCTTGGCCGGTGCTTGGCCGGCACTCGGCCGGAGCGGCAATAATAGCACCGAAGTTGGAGAGGCCTGCTTTAACGTAAGAAGTCACTTGTAATATTAATCCGGTCAAATTAGACCAAAAAGAAGAGTAAAGGTACATAAATTTACAGCAAGCTGAAAGTGCGTGTAATTGTTTAAAACATACTTAAAAATAACATCTGAAAGTTCCTCATCATTCCGGTGCCTGGAAAAAAATTTATTCGAGATCAAAGGTCAAAAATCTTGAAAAAAATTGGTTTTTCGCGATTTTCAGCAAAACGGTAAGTTTTATCATAAAATTATCTCAAAGATCAAAAATTGTAGATCATAAAATTCTCTATAAAAAATGTACCAATACTTTTTTTTCTTAGAACCACCGTTTCTGAGATATAACGAGTCAAATAATTGTAAAAATTGTAAAAAAAATTTCAAACAAAGTAATTCGACTCAACAAGAAATTATCACGAACGGGATTCGGTTTCTTCTTTCTATGTACAAAGCTCCGAAAAAAAACCACCTGCTTAGATAAGTATCGATATGCATGTTTCGTTAAAAACACTAAAAATAAGAAACAGGTGCAATTAGCTTGTCTTCCTCCAACCTCAGTTGCTGCTCATCAACATCTTTTCCGGGTATATTACCAAGTTCAAGTGTGGCTTGGTTATCAGCTAGACCCAAAAGACTGGGGTTGGAAGTTGGTCGACAATACATTAGAACCTATTCAGACTTTACTCCCACCTGCGCCGGAAAAACTGCTGAACACAATTTTTTGCAACTGTAAAAAAGGGATGCAGCGCTAAATGTGGTTGTAAAAAAGTTGGACTGTTGTATTCTCTGGCATGTACACATTGTCAAGGCCAGTCATGTTCTAATGCTGAATCACCAATAGTGGAGGATTCGTTTGATACCAACGAGGAAACATGCGATACATCGCCATTGACGCAATTTACTTACACCCAGGATGAAGAAAACGAACAAGACGAAGATCAAGAAGAAGAAGAAGATCAAGAAGAAGAACAACAAGAAAAAGTATTTGAAGGTTATGAATCAGATGAATAAATTTCTACATCTTATTAATTTCAATCGCTTTTATCATTTCCAACCCTTCCTAATATATTTTATTATGCAAGTTTTCAATTAAACAGAATCACAACAGACATGTGGAATAGGACTACTGGAGACACGTTAAAAAAAACGCGCTAAGTACACTACCTCATAGGTGGCGTGGAAACGTGTGCATATTATGTCGTTTACAAATTTTACAATTATTTGACTCGTTATATCTCAGAAACGGTGGCTCTAAGAAAAAAAAAGTATTGGTACATTTATAGAGAATTTTATGATCTACAATTTTTGTCTGAGATAATTTTATGATAAAACTTACCGTTTTGCTGAAAATCGCGAAAAACCAATTTTTTTCGAGATTTTTTACATTTGACCTCGAATAAATTTTTTTACAGGCACCGGAATGATGAGGAACTTTCAGGTGTTATTTTGAAGTATGTTTTAAACAATTACGCGCACTCTCAGCTTGCTGTGAATTTATGTACCTTCAAATGTCTAGATTGACCGGATTATATCATCGTCCTAGGATTGGTAGATGTGCTACTATGGTAGATATGATACACTGTTGGCAAAACCAGAGTTTTCATCGGGAAGTTGATGTAACTTATTTGTTATTGGTCATTGGTCTGTAGTCCTTCCCTCTAATCAATGAATTACTCACACCAATTCCCTGATGGAAGATCTTTGCCAACAGTGTATGCTAAGATTGTTTAAGTAGACGTAATCTAAGTACGAGGTGTGTATATTAAGTAATGAGACTGGAAACGTAGCGCCTGATCTAGCATGTAAGTTAAGACAAGGACGGTAGCTTAACATGTAAAGGTGGATTTATATTATTCAGTCAGACACGGTGCGGAAACGTTACGTGTCCAGCAAGACAAACATTCTTCTATGCATTTCTTATTCAAGTATTTATATTTAGCGAATCGGTTCCGTTTAGGCACGTTGCGTGTCATACACATACCGTCCGTCATTGTTGACAAGAATGTTTGTCTGCTACGATACGCGTCTATTATTTTTAACGATAGTTTACTGTGTTCTTGCAATATATCTATATGTATGAAGACGAGTGATATAAATAGTACTGATAATATAAACATCTCCTGTCTTTGTGGAAACGTTAACGCTACGTTCCCGTGCCGTGTCTGACCGGATAATATAAAACCACCTTAATGCACCTTCAGTATGAGTTTGCACTTATTAGAGTCATTTGTTTGTTCTTTGTTTTTTCAGTAGAGTCATTTGTTTGACTGTTTTCGTAAACCGGTTTTTTCTAGTGCGTTTTAAAAATGAGTGACATTCATTTTGAGCAACGGTGTGCTATTAGGGTTTTTTCCTGGGGGGGGAAAAGGGCCCCCGGGGCTTTTTCCCCCCCTTTCCCCCCGCCAACGGTGTGTTATGAGCCGTTTTTTTCAGGTTTATGGAAATTATTTTATTAGTCGATTGTAAATGAACCACGCAGCGGAAGGAATTCATCTTCAAGAATTCATCTTCGGTTGACGACAAGAATGATCGAGGAAGAGTTAGATTTGAATCACACCACTGTTCAGGGCATGCGTGTGTGACCAAACATCAAGAACAACTGGATGTTGCATCACGATAATGCGCCTTGTCACACAGTCATTTCGGTAAATGAGTTTTTAGCCAGTAAAAACATTCCTGTGGCTATTCGCCTTGAGTCCTTGTGACTTTTTTCTCTTCCCGAGATTGAAAAATTATCTCAATGGACGTCATTTTGGGACCATAGAGAACATTCAAACGGCTGTAACCGACCAGCTGAAGGCTATTCCAGTATATGAGTTCCAGCATTGCTATGAGGAATGGAGGAACCGTCTCCAGCGCTGTGTGGCTTCTAAAGTAAGTTATTTTGATGGACACAATCCTGAATTGTAATTATATTCCTATAAAAAAATTAAAAAAAATCAGTTTCATTACTTAATTTACACACCTCGTATATGTGATCTAGGAAAAGTAGATTATGTTTTGAAGAAATTACAAACAGTTTCGATTGAACTGGTGCCTGCAAGGAAAATATTTTATAATAAAAGGACTGTGGCCTAGTTCGAGATGCATCAATACAATGGTGATCCAACTTGATGGAAAGGTGATCCAACTTGAAACTAAGTGGTGTTGACTGCCAAATGCCAATTCAAGACTTCCCAACTGGTACATTCATCTCTTCCACTTTTATATGTCACAAAGTTTATTTTTAAAATCACATATTATTAGATATATTTTTATTTTTGTTTTTCTAGTTTCATTTATATTGTGTAGTGAGTAACCTAAATTATTAAAAATTACAAAAGGAAACTGAAACACAAACTTTTGCAGGATATTTTGAAACACTGATTTCATGTTAACAGTCGTAACAAATTTTATGTCGATTGTAATAGGACAGGCTTTATTTAAGTTAAATATTACAGCTGTTGTTGGTGTAACAGGGGTTTAAGTGGTTATTAGCGATCATTAGACTTATGATGCGGCATTGATTTTCCATAGCAAACTGTGCAACGGCTAATCTCTTACTAATGAAGAGTTATTGAATGCAATTAATTATTCATTGCATACTAAACAAATTGCTAGGTCGCGTGAATGCAGTAATGAATGTTAATAAAATTTACCCAAACGTAAATAAATATTTTCTAATAATATATTTACAGAAGGAGAATGGGAAATATGGTTGCAAAAATATTTCGGTATTAAGTATGAATTTGTTAATATACTTGCTAAATATTCCGTGTATATACGCCATGTATATTTAAAATTAACCTTAGGTAAGAAAATTCAGCAAATTCGAAATATGTATTCATATATCCTCCTACATTACTATTATATTTAATTTTTTTTAATTTCAACTCCAAATTGTTTTTTTGAATATCCAACAATATGCTCATAGAAATTGCTTGGTTTTAACAGTGAAACACCAAACAAGATGATAATACTAATAATTTAAGGTCACATTGAAAATTGTACCTTTTTTTAGTGGTTCTGGGCATAAAATACACTGTATAATTTTCGAATGCCAAAAATCATTCTAATAGGCATATCTGTGTTAGAGAGAATAAAATAACATGAGTAATATTAAAACAGTATTAAAATATTGCACCAATTCTAAGCCAAACACTTAAATACTGAACGAACATTAATTAACGAATAATTATTTGAATAAATGAAAATATTCTGGACAAATAATTTTTATACGTGAACTAAACTGGGAATTAACGGATTTACATTTTTTATGTACCTGTACTATTAATGGCAAAAGTGGAAAATACCAGTTTTTTTGGAATAAGGTGTAAGATAAATAAAATCTAAATATATACATATGTATTTTAGAGATATTAGTCAAGAAATAAATGTCCTGGTTTTGAGAAATGGCCTAATTCCTAACATTATTCCAAAAATAAAATATACCTGATGAATTTATAGTCAAATAACAATTCCAGTGTCGTAGTAAGTCTTGTAGGTAGCAAAAACACGTGGGATGACACTGATGCCAGTGATTGCTATCCTTATGCTTCGGGATAATTAACTTTAATCCTCATTAAATTTGTAAATTTAAAAAAGTCATCACACCAGATAAAATTTAGTTAAAAAAAATATTAAAAAGAGCAAATTTTTTTTTTAAGCAAGTTATTATCTCTTTTAATGGTATACCGGGGTATGGGAGAGCAGAGTGTTCCATATACATATTATATTAATTTTTTTATTAGAATTTTTTTTTGTATTAATTTTCCTTCCACTATATAAGATTTTTCAAAAATAATTTCTAGAAACGTTTATGACATTTCAGTAAGTTCTAGGCACTTGGATTATAAAATAAATACATAATAAAATAAATTAGTAGTACTACGAATTATGCTGGTAATTAACCGTTAATTTTCGGTTCAAAGAACGTACCTAAATAGTTGCTTACATTTTCAGAATGCACCTAAGGTTTTGGAATCTCTAATTTACTAAAGTCATACCTCATACGTCTATAGTATTTTTTCTGCCAAACATTTGCCAGAAAGTCCGCGTTTTTATGGTTTCTTTATTAATAACAATTTTCATTCGTCTGGAATCGTTTTAATGCTGCTTACGCTACAAATAAAATTTAATATCTTATTGAAAACATCTGGGAACAGCATTCGATTTGGTCTCTAAATACATAAGACGATACGTAAACAAATAAATCAGTCATTAACAGGACATAACCCAAGTTCAGCATAAAAAGAGTCGATATCAGATATACGACATAGAACTTGCTGACAAGGCTTTGAGATTTGAGGGAGGCAATTAATATTAAGTATTCAATAGGTCTGAGGCAAATACATTACTCTAGTTTAGCCATTCTAAAATTTGTTAATCTTTTTACAGCACCAAGTATGTAAACGTGTGTAAAAATGTGTAAAAATGGATTTTTAACCTAACATAATCTAACCCAGTCGTGTGTTCCATCTTGGGTTGACACACGAAGACTTTCAGATAATTTATGGATGATTGAGTTGACGATTTTCAATAGATAACTACAAGCAAATCACACATAAGGTACCATACTGTGGCGAAAACACAAGTAGGATGCATTGCCGGCCGGCCAAGCGTACAGCAGGACTCACCGACACGTCACCGCATTGCGTAAGTCTCCACAAACTTCGACCCCTTTCGAGACGTACCGCGAACGTCGATCTGGACGTTCTGGGTTCATCTATACAAGGCTAGCGGCGGCTGGTACGTGCGCGATCCTTCTACAGGGGTATATGAGGGGTACAGAGGCATATCTACGTGGGATTTTTTTAGTCTATCTTTGAACGTGCGTCGCGGTCTTCGTAAGATAACCGAATATAAATTGTATAAAATAAATTAGTATTAGTAGTAATGTTTAGTCCGTGTTTGTATTCTTAGTTAAATAAATTTAAGTTGTTAAATTGTTGTGTGTAAAAGTGTTAGATTAAAGTGCGAGTTTAATTTTTCACACCTTACGAACCCGTAGTGAACAAAACGTTACAATACTTAAAATCGTATTATAGAGTAGTTATAAAGCGCATTAAAGAAATTTGGTAGCAGTTGGTAGGTCCTCTGAGATTACATGTTAACCAAAAAAAAAAGACTTATTGGAACCACTGAGGACTAAGTTGGAGGTCTATGGCGAAAATTTGCTCCAACATTCGACTTTCATCAAAGACCGGTATTTTTAAACAATTTCTTAAAATGACATTGTGTTCGAAAATAAGAAAGGCGCCAAAACATATCGTCGCCCAATTAGAAAGAGTTTCTAGAAGTTGTCGTAAACTGATTGTAATGGATGCTGAGAAATATTTGAAGTCGTGACACCACAGAAGAGCACGGAATGTGTAGTTTACAGGTAAATCCAAAGAGGACAAAACTCTAGTGTGCTCTGCATATGCAGTCGAATTTATTGTCAGTCTTGCATTGGCCATGTGCGAGAAGAAGCCTTAACTGAACAAATTTTATATTCAAAGATTCATTTTATATTCAAAGAAATCTCTTTAAACCGATTCAGTTTTTAAATACGCGTCATGCCAATAATGATATAATGTTTTAGCCTGATGTAGCTATTATGCTAGTGTAATTAGAAACTGGGATAACGCAAACAACTTTGTTCCTGAATTAATACTTGTTAATAATAACGAATGTGAAAAAAATACTTGTTCCTCAATTATACAGTCCATCCAACGTAACTTAATTTTTTGGGAATATTGATCGGAGTACGATAAAGCAGAATAAACTGCGTATAACTTTTCAAAATAATTCGAGAAATCGATAATGCTATTGCCCAAAGGATGGTGTCAGAAGACCTCAGAAGAAAACTGAGGGCAATATTGAATATACGAAATGCCCACTATTTTATAAGTATTAATTGTTGTATTGATAATTTTTGTGCTGACCCTCACCTGATTGTGTCAGTGTGGTTAGTGGTCACTCACTGACCAAAACCATCTGGAGATACTACAATGTGAGCACTGATCATGAATCATAAATTCTAGCCTTCAAAACGCGTTTCACTGAAATAAGCAAAAGGGAACTAAGAAAAAGCAATTTTTGTGTTTATTTTTGAGAACAGCGCTAACTATCCTTAGATTACTATAAATTAAGTCATATTGTCCACTATATTAATTTTAATATTCGATGCATAATATTTCAAAAACATGTGGAAGAATGACATACGTTATATCGTTGTAATCAGAAGACAACCGAAAATTACATTAATACAAAATTGTCAGTAACAATTTATCAACAAAGCGATGGCTATGGGCGTTGATATCACGTGGATCTCGTCTGAATTCAAGGTTTTGCTGAGGATGTAGATTCTTGGCCAGGCAGGAACGATTGGGAGAATACGTGGGCATTCAGTATGATCTAGGCATGTCGATTCATTCTAAAAAAAAAAAATCGATTTCCGATTTGAATCGAATCGGATGCCCTAAAATCATTTCTTGATTAAATCAAGCATTAAAAGATCGATTTTCGATTAATCGAATCGTTAGTCGATTTTTTTAAACGTACTTAATAGATACAAAGAATATTCTTGATAACGAATTAGTGTAGAAGAAGTAATGGGGGGTATTAGATCAAAGTTATCCGAAAAAAGAAATCAACTATACTACAAACATGTTGTCCTCTCATTAAAAGATCATAAATAAAGTTGGGCAATTCTTTATACAAACTGTCAACCAAAAAATAAAACAATAAGTAAATAATATGCGTTTATTGAATTAAATTAACAAAAAAAAAAATACATTTCTCATTATTTCAAATCAAGTGGCTTTACAAAGATTAATTTATCCAATCGCTAAGGACCGTAATGCCTTCTAGCATCCATCTTTTGTACCATCTTCGGATGCGTTCAATTTAAATATTATCAATTACAGTCTGACCGACTTGTTTTTGTGTTCAGAAACATTGGGAAATCGCTTTTCCGTTATTGTAACGTGAATCGGCCCGAATCGTGGGGTTCTTAGATCGATCCACTGGATCGATCCAGTGCTTCAGATCTGAAAAATCGATTATTTTACTCTTAATAATCGATTTTTCCATTAATAGATTTGAGATCGACATGCCTAGTATGATCTACTTAACAGCATATAGCTTGTTAATTACCGATTTACTTAAATTTATACATTTTGTATATTCTTATAATCGGATTAATACAATTTGTTAACAAAATATGCAGGGGGTTCATTAAAAAAATAATGTTAATTAAACAGCAACTAAATGTTTGTTTAAATTGTTTTTCCGTTAACATCCTGTAATGTCTTTGTGTTTGTGTGATATCTAGGTACGGTCCTGACCAGTGCCACTTTTCCGCTTGGCAGCGGCGACACCGCGAGAAATATGCATATTCTAACTAATAATAACGGAGTGCCGCTCGGCTCAGACCTCTATATTATTTATTTTTAATTTAAAGTCGCCGAAAATAATCGTAGTCGCGGTGACTTCCTTCTAATTTTAAGTAAAATACGACCTCCACAACTCCGTTTGCGATACCTACGTTTCGTGTGTGGGTTACTCATACCTGTGTTTGTGTGTGGGCTCGCCTCGACCGGCCGTGTTTTGGCACACCGCGATTTTTGCGCGCTGAGTCACGGGACACCTTTCGCCAGGGATGCCGTTTTATTAAGGTACGGCCTCATGCAGTCGTTCGTTTACAGCGACAAATGAGGTCACATGGTATGATTTTGAATATGAAAAGTTAAACTTTTCCAACAAGTTGAACTTTGTCGCTGGCAAAGGAATGATGAAATAAATCCGGGTCGAAACATCGATATAGAAATAATCGATACATTCGATACATAACCTTTATAATATAAACAACTACTACATACATACAAACAGTGGCGGTGGGCTATAAGGTGCGCTGGTGCGCGCGCACGACCCACAATTTAGCATTAATAATTTTATTTAGTAATTAATGGATGCATTCTTAATTTATCGCCTTGCCGCATCCCTAGCGTTAATACCATCTCAATATTATTTGGCAGCAGCGTTACGAATCCACTAGACGCTAGGTCTCTATCTCCAAGGCCATTGGTTTCCGATCGCGGCACGGGAATCGACACGCGCAATACGAAAAAGCGGGACGACCATCGCGCTTCCGTGCAATACGAAAAAGCGAACGCGTATTGTTACTGCTTACCCCTCCACAATTACGAAAAGGAGTGGGCGAATCCTATAGATATGATGTGCGGAGTTTAAGAGCGCACGAGAGTGATCGATTAGTTTGTGAATTGTTTTCGTACACAGCTGTTTTATCGCTCACGTTTTATAAATATAAACTCGGGTTTCGGTTAGAATCTAGTTTGGAGTAATGAATTCTATTCAAAACTTATTAAAAACTCCATTCTCTAGCTTGAGTTTGGAGGAAAAAGTGCAAATTAAAACTCTAGTTAGGCCCACTCCACAAATTAATTTAAAATTAGCCGTGAAAGGAAAAAATAAACAATTTGTAAGAACATTTAATAATGACTTATTTAAAAAACATTTGTGGTTAAGTGGATGCGATGTATTGAACGCAGTGTTTTGTTTTCCGTGTGTTTTGTTTGGCGGAGAAACACCTTGGACCAAAACTGGAGTAACGGATTTAAATCACATAAACGAGAAAATAAAAAAACATGAAAATTCTGCTGGACACATGAATAATGTTTTGAATTTAGCCATGCTAGGCACTGCAAATATTGCGACAATGCTCGATTCTGCTCATCGACGAGCAGTGGCAGCACAATGAAGCGGTTTCAAAAAACAGGTATGTTTTAACATTATTATTAACTGTATTCGTTTTTGTGGAAAATTTGAACTGGCCCTAAGAGGAATCGGAAACATCATCCAATACAGGTATTTTTCGTGGGTTGATTGATTTCAGTGCCGAATTAGACGAGGCTATGAAGTATCATTTACAAAACGCGGCGGCTTTTAAAGGAACTTCTAATACTATACAAAACGAACTACTTCAGTGCATGCTTGAAGTTTGTCACGATGAAATAACCATTGAAATTAAAAAATCCACTTTTGTTGCTATAATAGCAGACGAAACTACAGACGTTTCTACAATTTTTCAGTTGGCTTTAATATATCGTTACATGGTGGGTGGAAAGCCTGTAGAAAGATTCTGGAGTTTTTAAAACCAGTAGGACATGATGCAGAGTCATTGGCGGAGTGTTTAAAAAGTGAACTAGACTAGATTATCGTTATTTTTATGTATGGTGCACCCCCAATCTTAGGATCACGCACCGCCACTGCATACAAACAATTCAATGAGTGTGCATTGTTATTCATGGAATAAATACATACATAAGTGCAATGAATAGATTTAGAAGAGGTAAACATTTCTAACGATGTAATGACAATATTTAAGAGGACTCAGTAATTATAAAAACAAAAGCAATAAGAAATCTTTACTATATCTCAGCTTAATTTTAACGCGATGGAATTTTTTGCAAGATAATAACGTTACTTTTCTTGTAAACCATTTATAATCATGTAAAAATGATTTTTTCTTTTTAAAGATAAAAGTGGTATATACCTGTGGACTATGTGAAGTAATTGTCGACGAAATTCCGTAAAAGTCCTTAAAATCAAAAGCAGATTAAGTTAAACGATGTGATTCGTAATGACATATTACCAAAGTTTTTACTATTTTTAGTTTTTATTTACTATATAGTTTTTACTATACCATTTTATAATATTTGTTTTGCCACGCTTACATTAGAAATAACGGTAATCCAGTTCGGTCACCAGAAAGTACTCGTTGTGAGAAAAATATGACGTATTTACACAAAAGCCTCTGACCACAACGACGTTTACAAAAGGGCTCTTAAAAGTGTACATCCCAGATAAAACCTTTTTGTATAATTCATGCATTAGGCGGATATTTAGAGTCATCATCACGAACGAGATAAGAAGAGGGTATTTCGGAAATGTCGTTCTTGACCCTTGTCTGCTGCTTTGAATTTCAAAATGTAGCCTGCAACGTAGACACGAATATACCCAGAATGCCTTTAAAACATATTAATAACAGTCAACCCTTCGTCTCTACTTTACATTTGAACAAAATGAGAAACTGTGCAAATATAAACATTGGTACGTTCTTATTATGTTATCATTAGTATATTTAATAATTTTGGTGCAAATATCTTAATATTAAGTTTTACTAGTTTGGCCTCAGTCACCACTTAACCCGAAAGTCGATGTCACATCATTGGCAAATACATACTCATCATTTTAACTACCTTAATAGGATTCGAACCCTCAAGGAATTTGCTATACCCCTACTTCAGTTGAATGCGTAATAATTATTAGGAGTATAATTTATTGAATATACATGTTACGTTTTAAGAACCTCAGAACTTTCCTTTACACTTTGTAGTATTTATAGACACGTCATATTCCAATCTGCTGCCAAATAGATGACTCGTCTGCAATGATAATAAATTATTACGCAATTGGTGTTATTTAAGTAGAATGTAATCACAAATTACCTGATCCTTTCTTTTCTATCCTGTAGTAGTAATCCAACGTAGATGATTGGACAACTATGTAGTATCGTAGATTATATAAAATACTCTGATTGCAAAACATAAGTACCTATGTAAATAATTGTTTTGCTACAAATTTTAGCATATTTGTTTGTATTTGAATGTACTTAATGCATAAATAATTCATAACTGTTGCCTGTCATGTACAATCTTTCTTAAGCTTATATACTGATGAAAAAATCATGTGATTTTTATACCCAGTTTTCTGTCAGATCTGTGAAAAAAAAAATCGCAGAACTGGAATAATTTAAATTTGATTTAATAAGACTGACTCGAAGTTTTCATTGCAGAGGACATAATTCTAATCTATTGTTTTAAAGCCTATAAAAGCATCTGTAAGAAAGTTTTCATGACAAAGAAAGTTATGCCTCTTACTTTGTGAGTAAGCCGTATCATCCTAACGTACTTTATGGGGATTTGATGTATAAGCTTCCGTGATAAACATCTTGCAATGCGGTTTTCAAAATGAGTAAGTCAGTTTATTGCACGAGTTTATTGCATCATTTATTACAGATACTATATTAAAATTATTGAAAATAAGATTTTTGAACATATTTTTCTTGCTTAAAGCAGATGCTGTTTTAGTATTTACTAGATTTTAGTTTAGCCGCGGCGATAGCTCAGTGGGCAAAGCGCCAGGTGAGTAGATGGCGATTACTCCGAGAGCTATTATCCGCGCGGGTTCGAATCCCGCCTGTGACAATTGGCACCTGTCACAGGGTTTGGTTGTGTGTCCTACGTCTTTTCCATGTGTATTCTCCCTCTGCACAGTTGTAATGACTCTTAGAGGGAGAATGTCAATTTCTGTGGTGTGATTTATTTATTTCATTTTTATTGTATTTAATCACACACTAACGAGTATTTTAATATGCAGTGAGATTTAAAATTAATATTCTGCTTTCTAGTTAAATAACAAGAACTTTTATCAACCCAAAAGATAAAATAAAGAACAACAAGAAGTGGGAATGTACGACATAAGTTGTGCAGATTGTGAACGAACCTATATTTGGCAAACAAAAAGATAAATTCTAACTAGAATAAAAAAAAACATATAGTTCACTTAAGATAAGATAGGGCAGAGAATCTTAAGAGTAACCATACAACTACATTTGAAACAACTGCTGCCAAGGCCAGTGGTGACAATGTCAAGTGTTGACATTTGTGCCTTTTTCTTATTCCATTATCTAACATATCATATGCCTGTATAGCGAACACTAAAGAGAAGAAGAAAATGGGACAATATACAAGGTTTGCCATTGAAAAAATCCCTTAATTGCAAAAATTTTTATCACCCTGTGTTAATGATATACTAATTATACATTTTAGAGATTACTTCGTACAATTATTTTCTCGAACCCGAAACAAACAACTGAGATATAGGCTGTGTAATAACTTTCATGTCTTTAATAACTGATATACCCATTGGTCATCCGATATAAAGAGTTTGTAGCAGCAGAAAACTAGGCTACGTCTTTTGTCGTGTACTGAGGAAAATGCTGACACTTCATATACGTGTATCAGTTGTACCACTCATTTATTCTGAAATGCAACTGAGCACAATATACAGGGTTTGTCTGGAAAGTAATGTCAGTTAATTTTTTTTCCCGAGACTGTACGCGCCAGCCCGCGCTTTACGTGCTGGGATTGTGGTGGGGGATCTGGCAACAAGATCCAACAAGCGTCAGTTGGCTACCGGTCGTTGTAGCGGTCACATCACTCGTTCTTTGAGAGTCGTTACAGTGACCCGGTGCAAGAAAAAATGCAACGTTCGCTTGAGCAACGGATGGCGATCAAGTTTTGTGTGAAACTGGAGAAGAGTGCTGCGGAAATCATTCCAATGTTGAAGAAGGCTTTCGGCGTCCATTGTCTTTCGGACAGGCAAATTTTCCGGTGGCACAAGGCCTTCGCAGAAGGTCGGGAATATGTCAACGAAGAGAACCGCGCTGGACAGCCATCAACCTCCATTTCCGACGACAATGTGAAACGTGTGCGTGACTTGTTGAACATCGACCGTCGTCTAAGTGTCCGTCTAATTTCCGAAACATTAGACATTACGAAAACCATTGTTCACGAAATTGTGTCGGAGTCTTTAGGAATGAGGAAGGTGTGCGCGAAGCTCGTGCCAAAAGTGCTAACGGACGATCAAAAAGCGAGGCACGTCGAAACCTGCCAAGAACTTTTGGACACCCGCGAAGACAACCTCGCTTTCCTTGATGACGTCATTACCGGGGACGAAAGTTGGGTCTTTGAATACGATCCGGAGACGAAGAGGCAAAGTGCGGAATGGCACACGTCGAACTCCCCTCGAAGGAAGGCCAGGATGTCCAGGTCAAAGACCAAGATAATGCTGATTGTCTTTTTTGATTGCCGGGGATTGGTCCATCATGAGTACGTTCCGCAGGGGACAACCAACCGTAACCAGGTTTTACGTCGAGGTGCTGAATCGGCTGAAACGCAGGGTGAATCGCGTCCGCCCAGACATCTACTTCCTCGTGGCCGATTACCTCGTGAAGGCAGGCATCACCGTTATTCCCCAGCCTCCCTACAGCCCCGATGTGCCCCCCCAGACTTTCTTCTGTCTCCGCGCCTCAACACCCCAATGAAAGGACAGCATTTTGGGTGGGTGAAAAACATTCAGAAGGCTTGCACCGACGCCTAAAAGGCGATTCCGGAAAACGACTACCGTGCGGCTTTTGGTGCGTGGAGGACCCGCTGGAACCGATGTGTGGACGCAGGAGGAATGTATTTTGAAAGTTTCTAAAGATTTGTACACATAGAACCAATAAAAACCACTTTTCAAAGCTCACTGACATTAATTTCCGGACAAACCCTGTAACTGTCAGAATGTAGGTATCTATAAATTTTCAACATTTGTAAAACACTTTTGCGCCACTACATCCTTCAAAATGCGCCGCCGCCGATCATTTTAGTAATTGTTGACTCATCTACAGATGGCTTCTTTTAATGTACACTTCAAAAAAGCCGCTGCCAGGTGTCCCACTACCTGAACTTACGAGTTGAGTTATGCTTGCTTATCTGCAACCTTAATATCACACTAAAAAATTAAACTATAGGCCTTTACAAAACTTATGCAGTTTTTGGTCACGAGCTCTTGGACTATTACCTTGAAAATCGCAATTTTCTTGAATTTTGCTCATATTACAGCGACCAATGCCATGTAAATACGTGTTGAATCGCTTCACTATGCTGTCTACGCCATCGGTGTTCTGTTGAGCTTGATTACTTTCGCAAACGCGCGTCCAAATTTATACAATAACACTGTACGCGGTGCTCTAAACGGATTACTCCGGACGCGGCGATTAGCGCGGAAATTGACTATTACAACCCGGAAAATATGCGACCCGGCAGATGGCGCTCTTCCTATTAAAAAAAAGAACCCGCCGCCTGAATTAAAAATAACACCGCAACTCTAAGCATGGGCGATTTCAATTTGCATGCGGAGCGCACCGCGAAAAATCGGTATAATTTTGAAACTTCCCAAATGCAATAAACGTTAGCTAAACGAAGTTCGTGTTTTATTTGATCGATTATCTCCTTGCATGGAAAATGGTGTGAGCTTAGTGGAATAATCCGTTAATCGTACAAAAATAAAAATCGTACAAATCAGTGTGGTATATCCATGGAAAACCTATGCTACGCATAGAAGCCCAACTTTATTGGAGGGGTTGAAACCGTCATGGCGAAGTTCTTCGAGCAGTCAATTTCTGTCGCTAGAAGCGCTTGATCAACGAGCAAAAGCCCCCATGTAATTTGGTCATTAATTGTTATCAGCAAACAAAAAATATGGTCGTATAGAGAAAATAATTCTAAGAAAGATACGAAGATAGATATAAATAAGATTCTAAGAACATAACCAAAAAAATTCGCAAAAGTCAAAAAAACGGTTTTTTGCAAATAAAAAAAAGCTTCAAGTCCTACACAAGAAGGTTAAATTAGAAAGTTGTAGGTCTTAAAAATGCGCGTCGAATGAGATGTGAACGAAAAAAATCGGTTCATAAACATTTGAGAAAAATTTAAAAAAAACGTCAAAAATCGCGTTTTCGTATTTTTGCTGTATAAATTCCAATTTTGTTTGAACAGACTTCTTGTTAACTAGAAATACAGCCCAAGACAAGCAAAAAATTACCCTTTTTTCGAAAATTCAAAAAAGTTTTATTTTTTCGAGTTATAACGATTTAAAAAAAATCAGCTTTTACAGACTTGTACTTTCATGCTATTCAAAAAACAAATCGCTTTTATTTAATATTTGCAAAAAAAATGCGTTGGAAAATTGTATCATTTTTTCGAACCGGTTTTTTTCGAATAACTTTTTTAATTTTGGTTTTACATTTTTGGACGTTGCATATTTGAAAACTGACATTCACTCATTTAAAAAAAATTAAGGTCCTACGATCTCAGGGAGCCGATATATATATCTATTTTTTTTTTAATTCCTGACAGCGCTGTATACGTCCGATTGACTTCATTTTTACACGAAATAGATCTCTTTTATATATAGAAGACTTTTACTTTCTTAAAAAAAAATACTTCAAATCATTTCGCATAAATTAAGTTGACATAATTGTTTGCGAAAGTACAGCGTTGGGTGCGGCACGCGCTAGCCAACAAACGGCGACAGAGTGGACGGACACTCCGCTTGGGCGCATCGAAAACTAAACACGATTTCAAATCGATCGCGTTCGCAAAATTACGAGTATCTTTTCCTCCGCTTAAAAAAATTATCTCGGCTCCCTGAGGTCGTAGGACCTTCATTTTAATTTTAAATGTGTGTTTTGAATGCCAGTTTTCAAATATGCAACGGCCAAGTTTAAATTAAAAAAGGTATTCGAAAAAAAAACCGGTTCGAAAAAATTATACAATTTTACAACGCATTTTTTTATGCAAAAATTAAATAGAAGCGATTTGGTTTTTTAATAGCATGAAAGTACAAGTCTTCGCGAATAAAATTAGCCCATGATCGTTTCTATACGATCATTTTTGCCTCTGTAAAAGTTGATTTTGGAAAACATCTTTCTTTAAATTGTTATAACTCGAAAAAATAAGACTTTTTTTGAATTTTTGAAAAAAAAGATCATTTTCCGCATGTCTTCGGCTATATTTGTAGTTAACAAGAAGTCTGTTCAGACAAAATTGGAATTTATACAGCAAAAATACGAAAACGCGATTATTGAGTTTTTTTTTTTTAATTTTTCTCAAATGTTTATGAACCGATTTTTTTTCGTTCACATCTCATTCGACGCGCATTTTTAAGACCTACAACTTTCTGATTTAACTTTCTTGTGTAGGACTTTTTTTTTATTTGCAAAAAAACCGTTTTTTTGACTTTTGCGAATTTTTTTGGTTATGTTCGTCATTAAAACTCGAGTCGCAAAAAACGCTTTCTTAGAATTTTTTTCTCTATACGACTATAATTTTTGTTTGCTGATAACAATTAGTGACCGGTTTTCTCCCCGTTGATTGGGCTACATAACTTGATACAAACTTCAATGTTCAAAACGTGTATAAAACGTTCGTGTTCTGACTCATGTGTGGCGTGTGTGCGCGAAATATGTCCGTACAAGCTCGCAGCAAATTCGAAATACTCGCAGCATATGTACAAGTAATGTAATAAAAATATAAAATTAACTTCCATCTATATTGTTTATTTAAATATATTTTAGATATAAAAAAAGTTACGTTTTAAAATATCAGTTTGCGTAAAATTTTAGTTTATTTTATTTAATTTTGTAGTCTATATTATGTGTTGATAATTTTTCAACAGATATACATAACATACTTGTACTTTTCAGGTACATGCATGTCCTCTCTTTGTCCTCGTTTTTCTACACTACTTTGTTTTACTATTCGAAGTTACGAATGTTGCCCTAATATGATCCAGAAGTTTTTAGGTATTTAGTTACTAGATATTGGTTAGGTAGTTAGATACTGGATCATTTAACACAAGTTGCAATACAATAATAATTTAATAAACAATAAATTTAACTTATTTTGTAGTTCCAAGTAAGTAAGATATGTTAAAGATCTGTGGTATGATAATGTAGCTTATATGAAAAATAAAGATTTTTTTAAATAAGTTTTTTTAGTATTGACCTGTTATATTCATTAAAATATTTGTACATTTGATGTATTTCTTTCACTTGAAATCTTGATGGGTCCTGAGTGAATTGAATACATTTATTTAAAATAAATAACAAAAGTAGAGTACCTACAAGCCTCATTCAAGTTTCCCGCCTGCTAATTCGCGCATGCGTTCTAACGGCTACAAAAATTCTTCGAGCACCGTGGCAGTGGCATTTCTAAGGTTTAAAAAAATTATATTATATATGGGCTTCTATGCGTAGCATAGGTTTTCTATGAGTATATCAGACGACAAATAATAATGAACGATAATCTTGGTTTATTTCCTCGCCAGGGGAATACAGGGCTGACACGGAGAGACCGCCCTCTAGTGTGCATAAATAGGACTCGACTTGTTAACGATGGATTTGAAAAATTCGGCAACCACTAAATGCCATCCTCAGAGGACACCATTAGCGGCAAATCCTTTAAGTTAAAGTATAATGAGAATACTTCTGTGGTTTCTGATGACGAATGACAGTGAACGCAGTGATTTATTCTCATAATACTTTCGGATTAAATTACGTTCTAATTAAATGGATTTTCCTAGATTTAGAGAACATGTAGTTCGGTTAAAATGTAATAGAACAGAAGGAATCTTGCATAACCCAACAGTTATTGTTGCCAGATATACAAATTACTAGATATAATGATAGCATGAATAAAGATAATAGTTAGAAACTAAGAGTCTACTTTTTTTTTTTTGTTATTAAAAGACAAAAGTTACAGTTCACCGATTCGTAATGAAAATATATAGTTCATATATTTAATCCTGGAGTGGGTACTGGAACCTTCGGCGTAGAAACAAAAGAAGATTAAATCTCAGTTTTAATCTTCTCCTGAAGTTGGTTGGCGAAACGCGCGTCGAGAAAAGAGTAGTAGTTCGGTGTTCCGTGGAAAACGTCAAGTGTTTTTTTTTCATATATTTAAGTCTAACGTTAGAATTAATCATCTTCTGATGATATCAGCGGGGTTGGCGAAAGGCGTGCACTGCATATAATGTCTTAAAGCTATGAATAACCTGTTCATAATTTTGTTAGATTTAATATACTTAATAATCTTCTGAAATATTTTATATTAACTATACGGTACATTGCATTTTATCTATTTATTTATTAAATAACTAAAAGTGGAACAAGTGTTTATTAACATTTCTCATAATATCCTTACTCATCTTATAGATTCTATGATACTTAGTGTCTCTTGTTGACGTGTGATTTCAAAGGAACTTAATTAACGGCGGGTTGATATGTAATTTGTCCCAAATTGGTTTAATTTGTTCCATTTTGTTAGTTGTTCAGTTAAGTATAGCCCTTTGCGAGTTGAAATGAAACGGGTGTATCTGATACATACGCATGTACCATCCCTGTAGACTGTACCAAAACTTTATTGAATTAAAAAAAAAACATATTCCACTATTATTAATAATTTATAGCTAGAACAGTTTGTGAGAATATGTGAGAATAATAAAAAACAAATAGAAAAACATTGTTATACGGACTTAATAAATTATATGATAAATAATATATAACAATAATAACAATAATAATAGGAATATTCTTTCGGAATCGTCAAGTGGTCCGTTACTGATCTGAATGAGCTCGATCGACTTACCAGGCGGCTCCTAAGATAGGGTTATAAAAACAAGAAATTAACAAAAAAATATCCTGAGAAAGTGTGGATCTGCAGACGAAACTATAGAACACGTAATAGGATGGTGTCCCGCGCTAGCAGAGTCAGTATATCTCGGCAGGCACAACCAACTTGCGAAGATGGTCCACCAACAACTGGCACTCAAGTATGGCCTGTTAGCAACGGCTCCGCCATACCACAAATATACTCCGGAAGCTGTGCTGGAATCGGAAGCAGCAGTGGTGTACTGGGATAGACTAATCATCACCGACCGAACAGTGGACTTCAACCGACCAGATATCGAGCTGATCAACAAGGAACAACGAAGAGGGATCGTCATATACATCGCATATATCTATCAATCGAAGTGAAGCGTCTATGGAAACTGGAGAACGTGGAGACGTGCGAACTAGTAATTTCGGCAGAGGGAGTGATGACGACCAGATTCGTCAAGAACATGGCGGCATTAGGACTGTCTTGTAATATTATTAGAAATGGCCAGAAGGCAGTTGTACTACAAACTTGTCACATTGTTAGAAAGGTTTTGGGAGAGGATGAATTTCCTCCCCTCGCCTGAGCCTAATTTCTACTGGGGCGGGGGTGAGATATCAAGCCATCACTGCCTGCAGCAGGAATGGGTTAATGTTTCCCAGCCTTTACGATGAGAAGTGTGACTATAAAGTCGGCGAAATAATTGGAATATTGTAGGTTACTTATCATCGATAGAATAGTGGACTTCAGCCCCCAGATATTGTGCTGGTAAACAAGGAACAACGAAAAGGAATCATCACCACGGAGTGCCACTTACCCACACCATTCCGAGGGTTGAACGAGAGAATAATATTATTTTCGTGGTATATTTTGTTGGATCTAACCTTGACAATACGCATCTTCGTGTTTGTGATAAAAGAAGTTTATATCAGCAACCTACAACCAATGTTTCAAGTTCAGTTTTTCTGGACTGTCAGTAATTAAATTTTAATCATGTCGTTCACAGGAAATATCACCGTATTATACAACGTACAAGTAATAGGGTAGTGGAGGAGGACGATGAAAACCTTAGCCTCCCAAAGGGAACGTGTAACTAGGTTAGCAAACCCCATCTCGCTTACGAAACGTAATTAACACCTTATTTAAAACTCCACATAGCACACTGGTCCGGTCATGTACAATTACCTTAATCCTGAAAGGAGGTCGTTCGATGACTTTTTAAGCAAAGCTGGCTCTTCTAACTATGCCTCGCTGTTACATATTTATAGTGGATCTTACGCGCATAGGCTTTTAAAGTTTTCTAAGAGCGTACATATGTAAATTGAAAACATTAGAAGGCTAGCAATAGATAATAGAGAATACAAGCGAATATATACGAGAATTGTATTATCCAAATGTATTGAAAAAAAATTTCCATCATTTTCGCAAATTTAAAGGAAAATCCTGAGAAACATAAGATTTTATTTATGAAATCCTTGAGCATATACTATTATAGACAAGGAAAAATACAGTAACAACATTTCGATATATGATATCATCTTCAGTTTTTAAACTGAATGTTATATATTTGTGTCAAGAAATGAGAATATTTTGCAGATAACAAGAGTATATACAGGGTGGAAATTCTACACCTTTAAACCACAAAACACATTTCCCAACGGGTTGGTTTATGGAAGAGGAGCTGTATAGTAGTTTGCACGGTCTCCGAACCTCACCCCCTTGTTTTAAAGGATTTAAATTAAAGATTTATGTTTAATAATTACGATATTTTAATCTTTTCTATGGATATAATGTGATAGACATGACTGATATCTGCAATTTTTTTACATTTCTTGATACCATGGTGAAAAGTTCCATTAAAATACTTAAGATTACACTACGGCTCGAAATATTGCAATATTACCGTCAGGTCCATAAAACGACGAGGAATTCAAATTAAAATGGTTAAACTATTTTTTAAAGGTTCAACGAAATTGAACACATCTTGCTCTCACATTTCAGACACGGTCCAATGCCATTAAAACAATTCCGTTGACCACACATGACATTGCCATTGGTGAAATCCGAGCCCTCACTTTTCTGAAAGGCCCGATTTGGTAAAATTGTTTATCAACTAAAAAATTAAAAAAAGGTTATGTATTACTTTCCCGGGACCGCACTTCAGTGAAAGGCCAGGATTGGCAAAATGGTTTGACAAATAAAAAATTATTTTTTTGAGGTATTATCCTCCATTGCCCCCGGGCCCGCCCAGGCTCTCGACGGCCCTGGTTGTATGCTGATCCAATTGTTCAGTCTATTTCCCAGGTGCATATATTCAATCTTATTGATCAATGAAATCGACTAATGAGAACCCAGCTTTCGGTGTGTGGCCAACGGGATTGATACCATTGAACAGTGTTTGAAGTTAGAACAAGAGTTCAATTTCTTTGAAACAAATGAAGACATTGTCAGCTGATTGTTGGCGTCTGCTTATGCAAAATTTTCTTTGCAGCTATTTTCAAAGCGGATCCTTTCTGGACTGAATATTCAGTGCCCGTGGACAGTGTTGACATATTATGTATTCAATATTATTTTCAACGGTATATATCTCATCTTCTTGACCAATAAAATCGACTAATGAGTACCCGGCTGAACGAAATTCATGCAACTTTGATCGCAGTTTCGTTCGATGACAAATTGTGGAAGGAACATCTGACGACTCAGTGTGTCGGTGTTCGTGTAGCGCCACGCATAATTAAAATTAATCAAGTCATAAGGTCCGTAACTAATTAATTCATCTCATTATAATGTTAAAGTGTTAAAGCATAAGTCGCTGGTTGTTTTTATGTTTATTTTTAACGCCTGTACCTCGATAATTGATCACACGGTAATGGCGTGTCCACAGTGGGAGAAGCACAGCTGCTGGTTTCGCGCTCGATGATTGATTGCTCTCTAATTACATTATTCATTGGTGATTGACACCGCGGAGACTACACCGGCTACAGGGGTCGCACGTCCGTCTGTGTGTGTGTATGTGTTCGTGTAATATCGCGCCGATGCAGGCCGCACGTTCCCTAATTAAGTCGTCTAATTCGGTATAATGAGCGGTTTGGGGGTTCGATACGGGACCCCCCTCGTCCGAATAAAAACCCCAACATGCGATTCAATTTGCTAATGATCGCACGGCGCCTCTCGAAATTTTCATTACGGAAAGTAACGGCCGTCGCGTCGAAATAGATGAGAGGTCGGCCGTGTCAGTGATGTTTTCGTAGAGCTCCTGGAATTGGGAATATCGTAGTGATTTTTAGTCCTGGCACAGGGCGAGGCGTCGCTGATACGAGCTCGGATGATTAATTAAGATCCGGCTCGAAGGACCAAAACGCCCAAGTGGCATATTTAATTTGAAAAGTCGGTAAAATTGGCTGAATTTTTTATATTCTGACCAACCGATTGAAAGTCTCTATGGGCACAAAGTGTTAAAATGAATAGTTTTTCTTATGAGGACGATCAAAGGGTAATTCCCATAAGAATTGTGCGAGGTCCTTTCTGTATGAACTTGTTTACCAAACAACCTGTGATCAACCCACAGAATTTATGAACCTCCAAATAATTTGACAATTTTTTCTCTTCAAAGATTCCCCCTTTTGGAAGATCAAAGATTTTATTTTTATTGAACACCTTGTATTTCACTAGATAGCATTTGTGAAAAGGGTAATTTCCATTTAGGCCAATTAAAAAAAGTGTTATTTACTATTAGGCCAATATTTAAAAAGTTAATTGATAGTATAGAGATCACACATTTCTTCATTCAGTTAAGAAGTAGTGTTATATTTTCATTCTAGTACAGAAGTGGCTGAATAATTCGATATGATGTCATTTGATTTTTTAATGAAAAAAAAAACATTAACATAATTAATTAATTAAATCTTAACAAAGGAATTGTTGTGGGGATATTGGACAAATAAAGAAGCACTATTTTGGTATGTGGTATTTGTTTTGTGGTGTAGGGTATTTGTTTTGCATTGTGGAGTTATTATACAAATAAAAGAAACAAATACCACAAAATTATTAGGATATACAAACACATGTACCTGCAGGTAAAGAAAAAGATCAAACATTAAAACTGATATAGACCGTTATAAAAAAAAACCAGTAATTGAGGCCTGAAGAAGTCTAAGTACATTGGACAAAATGTGGGCAAAAAATTAGTGTTTCTTTATTTGTCCAACATCCCCAAAAACAATTTCTTTGTCAACTTATATTTTATGGATTATAAATAGTAACATAAAACAAGAATAGTAACATAATCATCTCCGTAACTTCCTTGACTATTAATGTGGGTCAATTTCGAAATACACTTACCGAAATAATAAAAAAATTACACGCGCATCGCTACTTAAAAAGTTAAAATATTTATAATTTTCTATTTATTATTATAATTTCTAAGTACCTAATTGCAACCTACGTATACATACGTTTCTGATTTATTAAATTTAAGCTGAAAAAATGATGTTTTAATTTTACAAAGCTCATACATGCAGCTTTTCTAGATCAATCAGTAGTAATTATTACAATATTTACCGCTACGATATCGTACCTGTAGATACAACAATTCATATGTTTGTATGTACAATGTCACGCTAGGGTAAACCGCCTATTAAATTAGATTGTTTCATGATCATGGCGAGTATAAAAAATACACTCACAAGTACCAAGTACCTGCAGTGCAGTACCTATTTTAATTTATTATTTACACTATTTCTAAATTAAAATTAGTGCATAACAATTTACCGCTCTAAAACCATTGTTGCGATAATTTCGATACACCCTGAACAGTCTATTATAAACGTACGTAACGTACTTCCCTAATATGGGATACTTTTTGTTGCACATCAGTAAAAAATAGTGGAAAGCTTATTGACAGGAATGTGGCTTTATGGAGGTTTTATATTAGATGTTATTTAATCGTTTATGTGCCGAAAAGATTAGATAATCCATATTAGGTAACTGGCTTCCTTATATGGGCTGATATATTGTTTCAGATGTATGGTGAATAAAAACAGTAAATCTACAAAATGAACAAGACTATTTGAGATTCTCACACAGTACAAATTTAAAAATACTGCTACACTACATTTGCACAAATAGTGTGACAAAGTGTTTAAAACAAACGCTGCATCTAACAGAGTCTTTGCCCTCGGGATCACCGGAAAATAAACCAGCACATAATATATTACGTATGTACTCAAGACTGAAAATAAACGGATGTAAGTTTCTCTACTAGCGGTAACAGGTGACGTAATCGTCATATATAACGCACAGGGCAACTGTGACCAATTACTTTAAATGAGACCCTATGGCAAGTGACACCTCTTTTGAAAGGTATTTAGAAGACCTAATTAGTTATACTAGTTTTGTTTGGGTAGGGTAGTTTTGATGGGTTAAATAAATTTGAATTTATGATGATTATGTCATCTGTTATCATTGATGATCTTACACTCGTTTACACTGGTAATCTTACATTCGTTTATTTTCACCCTCTAAATTTCATTAGTCTAAATATGATCGTTCAAAAGATACATGGGGGAGGGGACTTTGGCTAGGACTGTATATTAAATGTCTTCATTTTCATCTGATAATTCATTATCATTTACTTTTCTGACGATTACAATAATGCTTATTTAATGCTTATTATATCACATATTGGTATATGTATATACGAATATTAATCGGAGTCGTAGCATCGTTACGATCAATAATCGGCATTGTTACTGTTTATGAAATAAATATAAATAAATCAGCTTCATCATGAGGTATGTTCTAAATCTGGAATATATGTAGGTATATTCAAAATTATATGAAGAAATAAACATGTCTAGAATATCCAATTAGGTAGAAACATTGTAACCGAGAAAGTGTTAGGTTGGTTAGGTTATTGATCTGAAAAATAAGTATGTCAACTTATTTGAAATTTGTTGAAGGAAAAATCAACAAAGATATTTTTTTTGGACCCTAACTGTTGGTTCTTATCTGCGATGCGGTTACTAATGAGTAATATTGTTACAGTCCCTACGATGCTACACGATGCCTGCGATACTGCCTTCACGATTACATTCTTGCATCGTTGTCTCAGGTAGTCGGCGATTATTAACTGATTACATTTTTACTTACTCGTGCAGGACTATATTACCAAAATCTCTGTTACGACCTTTAACTTCTGTTTGAGTTTTTAGTATCATGGGTAGATCACATTATTTATTTTAGTAAATAAATAATGTGATCACTTATTCTGTTATTCCATTTTAGGAACCATCTTCACATTGGGCGACTTTACCTCATTTAGTTTACCACTAATTTATATCATTTAGATTTGAACGGTCAATAATTCGACTTTATTGATGTAGTTTCTGTGGGTGAGTGACGTGCCCCTGTAAATTTCTCCATGGATACGTGATCCGCATGTACACATACATAGACATCAAATTATGTATCTAACACCAATGCAGTTCATGTGCCATCTAATTAAGGCGTTTAATTCGAAACAATGAACGGATTTCGTACGTGTTTACTACATGCGATAAAACACGCACTGGGGCTACCAATGGATAACTTATACACGGTGGAGACTTTAACTGGAATATATTCGCTAGCGGGGTGGTGAATGATTTTTCAAAAAAATTCCCGAGACACGTCAACTTTTAAATGTATTTACCTACATCTTGCAAGTAATACGAAAAATATAGCCCTTCAGGGGTAGCTGAAACCACCCTCGACATGATTTTTTCAAATGCAACCCTATGGCTTGTGACCCCTCATTGTAAAGCTGGTGGAAAGAGGAATCCAACGCACTGACCAAATTTTAATTTTTAGTATGTTTGTAGGGTTGCATACAATTAAAACGTAATTTTATAGTTTAATTTATTTTTAACGCAACAATTTCGTACTCCAAATGTGTATTGTTTAGTTTTGGAATGTAAACCTTACTTTTCATATGTCCCCACAAAAAATTCCAAGCAATTTTTTGCCACAACTGATATTTGTTATTTTTTGCTAGTGTTTTTACACGGCCGCAAAGAGTAATTTAGTTTGTATGCTGTATTCAGAGTTTGAAACGAAGTGTTATTTCAAATTGATGAAAATGTCTTATTTAACTGAATCACTAAAAATCGAAATTTTGTTTAATGATTGGATATGGTGATAGGGCGCGAACTCAATGCGAAGTTGTTCGCTTGTTTCGAGAAACGCATCCTGACTTGCCACCACTAAATCAAGGTACCATTAGTAAAATTGAGGCACAATATCGAGAGATGGGTCATGTCAGGAAAGTACCGAGTAAGAGGCAGGCTGTTGTTGATGACGACACGAAGTTGAATTTGTTGCTTGCTCTAGAAGAAGATCCAATCACTCCAGCCCGTCAACTGGCCCGTGATAGTAATCTTAATCACAAAATACTTAAATATGAGAAAAAACGCCCATATAAAATGCAAGCTGTTCAAGAGCTACTTGAAGATGATTCAGATCGACGAGTGGAATTTTGCGATTTATTGATGACTTGTATTGATCAAAACCAGTTATCTTTAGAGTGGATAGTTTTCTCTGACGAGGCGGCTACTTTTACATTAAATGGGCACGTAAATCGCCAAAATTGTCGTTACTGGGCTGAAGAGAACCCCCAAAATTTTTAAAAATATTAATATCAATTTGGTTTATAATTCCAAAAATAAACTACAGACCCTTTTGGGTAACCCCCAAAGACAAAATCAACAATAACGAAAAGTCAGGAATATACGAAATAAGTTGTAAAGATTTTGATCAAAAGTATATTGGGCAAACAAAAAGATCTATATTGACTAGATTTAAAGAACACACGGCTCATTTGAAATATGGCAGAACAGAAAAATCTTGTGTTGTCCAACACGCTTTTGACAACAACCATAGGATAGATATAAAGAATTTAAAATTAATTAGAAATGTAACAAACAGTAGACAGTTGGATGCTTTTGAAAGTTTAGAAATCATTAAGTGTAACAATAGTATGAATAAGGACAACGGTCCGATACCCACCAGTCCACTGTTTGCTCTGATAAACAAAGACAGTTACGGTTCAGTGAACCGTGGCAACAAATTTGTTATAAATAGTGCAAGTGTGTAGGCTAGAATTTAGTTTTAATCTTCTCCTGAAGATGCCAACTTGGTTGGCGAAACGCGCGTCGAGAAAAGTGTAGTAGTTCGGTGTTTCGGGGAAAACGTCCAAGATTAGGTTCGTAAGGACGCAAATATAAAACCTAGATTTGTCCGTAACTGGAACTTCTTTCCACTGATACATTCTGTGTACTGACGTTTTGTGAATCACTTACGTCATGTCGTGGTCGCCAAGTTTTCTTACCTAAACAGCTCCGATTAAGAGTTATCGCAAAGTAAAGTTGTCTGCTCCATTTGTCCAACTCTGTATTTTATCTATCAACTCCATATTTTATGTATCAATCCCTAGGTGTGATAATTGCTTGCCTATATTCTTACATTAAGTACCTTGTACTCACATATCTTAAGAAGCCACTGTGCTGGCTGTGTTTAGTGTTTTTATTGTTTTATTTGTGTGAGTATGTAACAGGCCGGTACTATTTTTTTCAAAACGAATTAATGGTATAAATCGAAATGTAGTAAACAAGTGCATATTTTTTTAATACTCGTTAGTTTGATAAATACAATATCGTATTTATCATATCAATTTTTTGTCATAGGAGTAATATTCAATCTATTCTGCACAGAGATATGTCAACGTTCCCATATTTTTACAGTTGCATTGTGCAAAATTAAAAAACGCATCACCAGTGACGCAACAAACATATCAGTCCTGAAATTTATTCAATAGCTGTTGATACGGCATCGCAATAGTATAAAATCGTATTGAATGGGTAGGTCGAAACCGATTGCTCAGTCTATTTTACAATTACTGAGGCCCTGGAATGGTATTAAATTCCACTGCCGCCGAATCAATTTAAACAAAAGGCTATCGAGGATGTCAGGATTTTTTGCTTTCTCCTTTCATTCTGTCCATTATTCGCTTCTAATTCTCGCATTCGTTTTCGGATGCATAAATGGAAAAAATAGACGTTGCACAGCAACTCATTCAGGCATTCTTTGCTATCTTCTACATTTTGTTTTTTTTGTTCTCAGTATACATATTTGGTAAAAATTGCGTATTCTGGCCCAAAGAATTTAGTAAAAATGCGGTAATACACATTGTCAAACATTTTATATAAACAATCTAAAATGAAAGAGGGACAATTTCTTCACAAACAAAAAAAGTATCTATTTTTTTTTTAAAACAGTATCCACTTTTAAACCAAAGAGGGTGTTCTTTTGCCATACTCTTTTTGGGCAGGTTATACCTATTCGAAGCAAATAACGTTTCAGAACACACTCGTACGACTCTTTCTTTCTTTAGGAAAATATAAGTAAAAATTGCACTTACTTTTGACTCGCCTTGGCCTTTTGGGCGACGGCACTCAGTTTGTTAAGTTCCAGAATATCCATCCATGTGATTTTTAAATCTAAAACAGAAAAAAAAGACACTTAAAAATAACCTCATTAAAACGCCATGCATACGTAATTAAAATAACATTCTGTGGCGTCCATAAAGCGAAATAAATCAAATACCGCTGGCGTCGAGCCAAGAAGGCCGCGAGAAACGATTTACAGTTTTAATTGACGAGAAAAAAAATCGCTTTGCATACCTGGGACGCCGAATAAATAGAAAAGTAAGGCTTCCTGTTTTATGTCATTCTCGGAGTTTAATATTTTACTTGCGTGCAGGCCATTTATTCCCGACAAGAGAACGAGAAAATATTAGCGGGGGATAAGGCGTTACTTGCTAAAAATGCACTACTTTTCACCCTCACAGTGATTGTAATTAGTGGGTTGATTAACACAACGATAAATAACAAGAAAAAATCCTCATGAATATTAATCAGATATACATACATACATAAATTACATACATACATACATAAGAGCTGAATCCTATAAATTTCCTGATGTTAAAAGCGAATCTGGTCGGACAAATTTAAGAAACTCCACGTGTTAGGATAATTTTAAATTCAATGGCTATTTTGGAACGAGTAATTTTTTATATTTATCGCAACAGAAGTGGGTTAGTTTAGGTTAAAACTAGTTTTCTCTTTTAAAATCCATTTTCGTTGACCACTGTACTATTTATCTTTACCTAGTTGCAGGCGTGATCTTATGAAGATTGAACGATCTTTTGGTCTTGCCATTACTGGTTGAATGACTAATTAGTATTGCTACTTCCCATAGTGCACACTATATCTCATAGGGCACACACTTTTCCACAATATAGTTTCATACGTTTTGCATAGAATTGCAACTTTTTTTGAAATTCATAGTTACCATTTTTTCGCAGTGGACATTACTTTAGCAAAAAAATCATACACCAGAGAAATATACTAGAAACTAACAATCCAGCAAGTGAACAAGATTGAGGCATGATCTGGTCAACACAAGATGAGAAAATGATGTTAGTGTCAATGAAGGAAAGATTGTAATTGCTTCATATCATACAACGGTAAGATAAAATGAATGAATACGATACCGTTGTTAGGAATATAAAAAGAAATCGCTCTCCCACATAAAACTAGTAAAATTACTTTAAAATTTGAAGTTCAGAGCACTGATATATTCTGGATTTTGGAGCTAATGGCCTATGACTCGGAGAGTCAACACTTACGCCCCATTGGGCACTTTGTGCATCCTTCCTGAGGTAGCCGCCCGAGCTATGACCTCAACCACCCAATTTTTCTGAAGAAGGTGGTGGTGTTACTCAAGGGGAGCTCCCTTATTATGGTCATGGAAGGCCAATGCTCTCCTTAGTGAAATATCTTGTTGTTGACGAGGCATACTAATAATCACAAGGTCAGCTGTTCAACTGTCCTTTTTCTACTCACACCTTCTGCGAAGAAGTGTTTCACTTAACCTCATATTGTATAAGTTCTTCCGTAGTTGACAGTGTTGTTGTTGACACTGGAGTATTGTATGAATTCTCTAGCAACTTGACAACTGATTGTTTCACCCCATACCGTCCTGAATTTCTCGTGGGTGTTTTCTGTTACAAGGTGTAAGTTTTTGCTTGTCACAGCTAAATATGTCTTTGCGGCGTCCTTGCTGGGGTATTGCATGAATTTTCTAATAAATTAGCAACTGATTGTTACTTTTGTATTGTTTTGTATTGATTGTACTATTGGGAGATGGTACGAGTATATATTCATCATTTGTCTTTGAAATCTTGATGAGGATAGCTTCAACGCATAATCCATATCCACAAAGATTATGATGACATTCAGATTCAGTTTGTAGATATCTCTTATTTTGCGTCATTACCAATACGAAATAACATAAAAAGATAAAAATGGGAAGGTGTTAACAGAAGACAAAGAAATAATGCAAAGATGGAAAGAATATTTTGAAGAATTAACTGAACTAAAACAAGATGAAGAACAAGAGGATATAGCGGAAATAAAGACATAACATGACGCAGAACACAATATATATAATAACAAAATAGGAAGTCACAGAAGCTATTAACAAGCTTAAATTAGGAGAGGCACCTGGAGATGATGAAATAACAGGAGAAAAGCTACAGCACATGGGAAATAAAGCCACAGAAGAATTCCTGGACCTACTAAATGAAATAATAACACAAAAAAAATACCCTCAGATTGGAATGTTGGAGGAAAATTGCCATTGTATAAAAAGGGGGACACGAAAGAATGTACAAACTACAGAGGAATTACACTATCTAGCATACCAGGTAAAATATTAACACGAACAATAGAGAAGAGATTGAGAGAGAAAATAGAACTATCACTAGAAGAATTGCAACATGGATTTAGAAAAAAATAGAAGTACCCAGGATCTAATTACTAAGAAAAGGGAAAGAAATTCATACTTGTTTTATAAATTTATAGAAGGCCTTCTACAGGGTAAAACGAAAAGATGTTGGGCAAGTTTGGAAAAAAGGGGAGTGGAAAAAGAATTGAAAGACATTATTAGAATACTATATAAGGACAACAAAAATAAAGTAAGGATGCATAATGATGAATCCACAGAATTTGAAACGAAAATAGGAGTAAAGCAAGGCTGTGTACTCAGTCCACTTCTATTTTCGATACTCATAGACGATATTATAAAGATCTGTAATCAGAAATGTAGCAAAATGGAAATGGGACACTGGAGACTGAACCAAGTAACATTACAGGATCTGTTATTTGCAGATGATATGGTACTAGTAGCGGAGGCAAATAAGCAATTATAGCAGAACCTTAATATCTATCAAATGGAGCTACGGAAAATAAACTGGAAATTAAAAAAAAACTTAAAACTATGATTTTATCAGTGAATGAAACGAAACACAACATTAGTTTAGACGGACAATAATTAGAACAAGTAACCAATTTCAATTATCTAGGTACAATTATAGAAAATACTGGGAAAATAGATAAATAAATAACAGAAAGAATAGGTAAGGCAGGTATAATTTACAACGCTCTCAAAAACACGTTCTTAACGAAAAAAGAAATTTCCAAACAAATAAAAATAGAAGTTTATAGAAAAGTTGTAATACCCACTTTAATATATGACAGTGAGTCCTGGACGACCACAAGAAGAAATTAGAGTAAAATCACTGCTATGGAGATGAGATTTCTTAGAAAAATTGAAGGAATCTCAAGAATAGATAGAGTGAGAAATGAAAAGATAACAGAACAAGGTACATGGAAGGAACAAAGTAGGTAGAGGTAGACCAAGAATGAAATGGGAAGAACAAGTACAAAAATCAGCGATGTACAGAGACATACAGTGGAGAGAAATTAAGAACCTCACTCAGGACAGGAATTCATAGAAAAGAATAATTAAAAATGTTAAAAATTGAATTGTATTTTAGTTATATTGAATTATTTTATGAACTGTATTTTGATTATAATTCGACACCTTACGGTAAAAAGATTTCAGCTTAAATAAAAAAAAAAAAAATAAAAACAATACGAAATTGAAAAGCTTCACAATGATTTTTCTCACGCGTTAATTGTGGAATAAACACAAAATATCTTGTATCAATGTTAACAGTGTGTATTCGAAACAAAAAAGCCTTGTGTGGAAGGTATTACTCTGCGTTACATATTCCGTTCCTTTCGTTCCATTCCTCGAACTAACCTCGGTGGTAAACAATACGCCTTTTCACGAGGAGCGGTGGAAGAGGAAGCGAGACAGAGCGAGGTTTGCATGCGCTAAAGGCTGTCAGAAAGGAACATCTTCAAAGTGCATCGATGAATCGAGGTTCGAAAGTTTGGAATTCGGGCGCTTACCGCTCGACGTAGCGCAGCGAAGCGATTGCTCGTTTGAATCCTTTGTCGATATGGAAAGCCTAACCGCACTTTTATCGCCCTTTGTTATGGAAGATAATTCCTTTACGATGCAAAATTCTCGAACCGGCTTCCAGCAGATTATAATGAAGTTGGAACATACGATCTCCGGCTCCAAACTTCCGGTTCAACGTTCATCTCGCAGGATATTATTATTTATTTCTGTGGAGGCAGGTTGTTGTAAAGTGGTATTAAATATGATAGAGGAGCGATATATGTATACACGCTGGACGTTGGAAATATGAGGTAAATCAGCCAAAGCTAGAATACACGCTAAGGCCACTATTACGACTATCGTACTAATACGACTATAGACATTTAAACATTTACATATTCATTTATTATAATAGGATACTATAATTTGCCATTTGCTAATATTGTTTTATATCCTAGGACTTTATGAATTATGTGGCCTTTCTGTTAGGTACCTACACATTTGTCGCCAAACTCATTGTTTGCAGAGTCACAAGTAGGGGAGAATCTGGAACAGTGGCCACTTTCGTGCTATATTTTTATTTATAAAGAATAGTGGCTGCTACCCACTGCAGAGGGGTCCAAGTAACATCCTAAGCATATTAACGGGTAGTATCCTTGAGCTTCAAAGTTTCTTCTTTTTATATGAACTTAACTTTAAATTAACCACATGTAAAATACAACGAGCTGTGAAAATTATGCGTAGCGAAGAAATACCTACATATCGAAGTGTATTAATAGTGATTATTTATACCTAATACATGTAAGCTTTTATTGATATAATAATATTTTGATTATATTAAATAGCTTTTGTAATTGCCAATTGTTTCAAAACGCATGTAGTTGATGGTAGAGTGGTCAGGTTAAAAATAGGTATAATGGCCACTACTTTATCATATTACTAAGGGATGCCTGCTGAAAGTACTGTATCACCATTAGAAAGAGGACTATTTACAATGGCTTTACCAGGTAAATTATACTCTTGTTTTCTACCCTAGTTTGTCCATGTATTGTATTTGTTAATGATTAGCAGTTAAAGTACTTTGGTGTATACATTTCAATTGTTTTTTAAATAAATTTAGTCTGCATTATTATTATTATTATTATTATTGTGACATATTTACAACATATCTTTATTCTGACAAATATCACCCGTTTGCATTGTTTTCCATTTCTTAAACGGTAATGGCCACTGTACCATATCCTAATGGCCAGTGTACCATCAGGTACAGTGGCTACTTAATTTTAAATTTTTGTAACTCCGAAATTTTAGTTAAAATATAATTTTTTCAGGCTTAGAGTGAAAATTTGTAGAGAATCATGTAGTTACCTAGTGCTATCAGGGTCGAGAAAAAAGGTTAATTCTGGCTTTTATTACAATTTTTTGTTTTGTCAATGTTGCAGACTGATAATAGCAACAGTTTCATATCGTTTGATATTATTTTCATGTTTATTCAATTTTTTTATTTAAATGCGTTTCAAAAAGCGTGACGGAAAAAAGCTTGTTTATTATCTTCATCTTGCTATTTAATTTTTTGTATGCTCGCATCGCAATAGTTGTAAAAGTTATATACTTATTCAAATTTCCATTTTATGTAAAATTGCCTTATATATTTCTGTTAATTTCTGTCCTCAAATAAATTTCTTTTTGTAGTTTTCTAATTAGCTGCTGAATAAAAATCTCCGATAAAATTCGGGTAAAAAATACTTTTAGACTTCAGTCGTTTTCAGATGATGAAGTTTAGTTAAGCTCGAGACTGTTTTAAAAAGCGCGCGCCTGGTGTTTCAACGAGATCTTTTTTCCCACGGCCATAAAAGCAATTCCCACTCACCTCAAAAGTTGCAACTTTCGCGTCCAAGCACACAGTTTATTTCTCAGAATGGCTAGTCTACTTGTAGGCTGCAAGGAACTGAATTCAAAAGCGAAAAATATATGTACATAGATAATTAGATCTCATTAGCACAGTATTTAGGGTTTATCCCATTAATGTGTCAATTTTGGGAAAGGTCATAGAGGTCAAAATTGGCCCCACATGATTTATTTTATTGGTTTTATTTGTCACTCTAATGGAGGGGTCCAAATCAAGGGTTATTTAGAAAAGTTTTATTAGACACCCAAGCAACATTTCCATTCCTATTCTGATCTTCGTTTCATTGTTAGTATCGTCACTACTTCTAGTTGTGTGATTTTTAAAGCTGGTCCTATGCTTTTATTACGGAATAACAGTATGGGGATCAGTTATTTAAAGCTATTTAATTAAAGTTGAAATAAACGAATGTACAGGACAGGCTGAATTCTACTAAAACCATGTTTTAGAATGGTAAACGCAAATATTCTTAGAAGAAAACCTATATTTAAGTGAACTATCAGAATTTTAAACAGTTGAAAATGGCAATTAAATTTATTCATCAAGCTTTCATCAAGCTTATTGTACTAAAAAGTTAAAATTGAGATTGGAACGATGTTGCCAGAGGGAACGCATATATACAGCTAGAAGTGTTTGCTCTTCCTATTCTGATCCGAAGTATTCTCTTTATGATTGAGATTAAACCGTCTGCAGGTTTTTGTTGCAGGGGGAATGGAGACCTGGCCTTTCCAATTAAGAGCACTTTAAAGGCTTTTATAAAGGCCCATACTGTATGCACACTGGAAGTACAAGCGGATGAATAAGTAAAATATATGCAAAGCGCAAAGATTACTGTCAGTAATATTAAGATAATGTAACGGAAATAGTATAAACTGGGAGTTGGTAACTAGATTAGTATTTCGTATAAACTCGTAAATTCCAAACAGACTGTGTACCATTAAATGACTGTCCCTTTTAGTTACAAATACGTTGTCAAAAAAAAACCTGATTCTCTAGTTACAAAACTTTGCTTATTAAAAATACTTTTTTTTTTATTATAAATGGGATAAGAAAAGTAAAGAAAAAGTACATTCGTATTTCCCTACAAAAGTTTTGATATATTTCTTCCTTCAAGTGAAGAAACTGTGGATTTTTGCTCAAAGACACGCATTGCTCATGTTTTAAGGATTATTTCTACAAGAGTCAGATTCAATTTCCTGTCCTCTTCCACGTCATCGGACAATGCAACTGCTCACAATCAACATATGCTGCTGCTAACTACTGACCGCGTTGTCCAGTTTATCTGCAAATTCTACATTAATTAACGCCATATTGAGGCTCTTAAATTTCCCAAAACTCCAAGGTAGATAATAATAGTGATAATAATCACCATATCCCAGGACTACTTATCCCCAACATTCAGAAGATTGACGAGAGATACCTAGCGATCGAACTGAAGCGCCTTTGGAGACGACAGAAGGTAGATACATATGCCCTCGCGATATCAGCAGAGGGAATGATGACGATCAGATTCCCTAAGAACATCGCAGAATTGGAACTGCCTCACATCTTCAGAAGCGACACTAATAAATGATGGTGCTAAGTGATATTGCTAAGCATCTGATATTGAACAATATTTTACCACCCAAAGCAACAATCTCCTAAACATAATGATTTCTTAAGTCTTATTCATATCATCGCAACTCGAATCTACCTCTAACTACCCAACTAGTTCTAGCGGTCTCTCCATTATCGCAAGGCCAATACATCAGACTTAAACTAGTGCCACAACAAAAACTTGTTAAAGTAAACTGGACGCGGCTACATCCATTTACATGCAAAGTACATCGGATTACGCTAACAATTAAAACGACTCCTGACTAAATTATAAATTATATCGCCCATTAAGCTAATAACTCAGCTCTAAGCCGATAAGTTGCGCGGAGTCATAAATACCCGCGCAAACGAAATATTTTCTTTAATCCGGCGCGGCTACAAGTTAAATTACATTCTCGGAGCACAAACGGCGCTAAGCGTCGGGGATCGCGAAGACAATGGCGACACACAGGCCTCGAAACAAAACACACTATCTAACCGTCTGGCTGGGAGAGGCGAATTGTCGGCGAGCAAAGTTGGTACGAATTGAATGCAACTGTTGTCGGAGATATTCCATCATATCTCGGGAGGCTTAGAAACGTGACCCATAAAGACTAATGAAATAATATGGTAACGTCGCGGAGGTCTTTAGGCGGGCGCGATTTTAGATGGGGCTCATTAATATTTAACTATCTGAATGACTGCGTCATCTAATTATTAATTTCGCTGCATTGTAGTGAGTCTGAGGCTCGTAGCTGTGGTCGTATTGAAAGAGGTTATTTATAATCGCCCTTCGGAGTGACAAATTGCGTGAGTTTCGCAGCAATAAATAAACATGGTTAAATTGGCTCAGAACATTTACCTTCACCGCTTTCATTCTGATCATACAACGTTAGGAGGAATGAACTGATCGAACGAAGATGACCAACAGTCCAGTAGGCAGAGATTTTTATATCTTCGTGAAACATATAGGGCTAGTTTTGACGGTTTCCTATGTATTTCTTTTTTTTGCGTAGAAGTCTTTATAAAAACTCTATATTTACAAAATGCATTGATGTTCGATCAATCGCGTATCGTGTAAAGTTTACTGTTATCTTTTTTCAACCCAATTACTGTGAAATAATTTTAAACGGTTAATATTACTTTAGACAGCTGTGAAACAATTTTAAAATATCTAATAGGAATATTACATATGTTGACATGACAACAGCGAACGCACGCAGCGAACAAAGGCAGAACGAACGGTCCAATAGTTCACTCTAAGCTCCACCCACTAATGCACTCTCCTTGTCCCGTCCCAGATCTCTGCGGTTGTCGGCGGCCGCGCTCATACCGTCTGTCATTTAATTATTTGAACTTTTTCGTCAATGTGATAAATATCCATTTTTATTTTTATGAATGTATGTAGTGCTTCTACAATACGCTCGTAATAACGCACTTTTCTAATCAGGCACTAGACCAGTATAAAATATAAAATGGTATTTTAAATTTTAACTCAAACAGCCCTATCGACAAACCGGATGCCTTTCATACGCCTGCGCTAGCGATTGGATCGCGATTGGTTCTCACCTCATGTTTACTCTACTTACAAAGAAGTTAAATAATCAATTGCCCTTCATTCGGCTATGTACGTATTAGGCTGCCGCTTACTGTATACGTCGCGTCAAAAGAGGTAGTCGCCTATAAAACGTTATAAAACTGGCCCAAATTAATATTTTTCAAAATCTCAAAAAGTCTCGCAAACTTGAAGAGATTTATGATTTTTCTAGCCCAACCCGGTCTATATCGTACAATTAACTAAGAATGGCGACATTGTTAATTAAGGCTTGCAAAAAAATGCGTTCGTTAATTACTCGAAAAATTAGTATAACGTATATAATAAGTATAAAAAGTATTAACGGATCGAGCTGATTTTTTTTTTAACTTTATACTACAAATAGCAGTCCCTCCAATTAATTTCATGATCATAGTCGCCCTAATTTCGAAGTAAAAAAACAGCACTTTTTCAACTTTGCACTTTGGAAGTTAACAATAGCATTTGGAGACTTCGAGTTGGGCTTAAAATTTTGGAAATTCAATAGGCTACAACTTCTTTCATATGCTATATAAAATAAGCCAAGGAACGAAGATATAAAGGAAATGTGAATAAAAAAAACACGCTTTTATTTAAATGCTCTAAAAAGAAGAAAATAAACTTTAAATTGAATCAAACCCATCAATGTATTAAATTACACAATTTATATGATATAAAAGCTTGTCAAGAGATTTATTTGTGTAGATGTATTTACCTATTTTATAAAATACATACTTTTTTTCTTAGATTTTCTTATGTGAAGATAAAGTGACATAATTATTACATTCTTGTTTATCTACACAAGTAAAATATCATATGAATTGTGTAATGTAATACATTGATGGGTTTGATTCAATTTAAAGTTTATTTTCTTCCTTTTAGAGAATTTAAATAAAAGCTTGTTTTTATTTTTTTTATTATTAATTTATTTTTTATTTTTTACATATCGTCGTGTTTTTGTATCTAAATGTTTCTCAACCTGTTCATACTATCCCTAACCTATACCAAGTTATAACTTTTTAAAATTGGTATGGTGGCCATCTTGCTTTTCGCCATTTTGAATTTTTTTCACCACCGCTAGAATTTGCCTAGGGTAATTGTTGATATTAGTTAAGTCACGACCCCGCTAAGTCTTACTGTTTAGCCGGGCAGTAGTACACCATCTCCTCGAAGGGTGAACGCAGACGTCAGTTTATTCGTATTCTTCTCAGCAAACCCTTTCATTTGATGCCCATATCATGGGAGAGCGCAAAAAAGAACTATTCCGCCATCTTAGACCGTCAGCCATATTGAATTTAGAATGACATAACTTAGCTAACCATACACTGTCATCCAAACTAAGCGTGTATGGAAAATTTCATATCAATCGGTTGAGGATAACTACTTTAAAATTCAGTTGCAAGATTTGACCCGAACATATATACAAACAAACAAACATACATTGCAAGTTAAATAAAAGCTTGTAAAAAAATACGTTTTTTTTTTCACAAATTGTTAATGTAAAAAATTAGCGGAGGATTTCAGCTCTACGGACCCCGCGTATTGTGTTCTACGCAAAAATATACATAGGAAACCGTCAAAACTAGCCCTATATGTTTCAAGAACAGTTTTTGATGATTTTAGCTCCCTGCATACTGGACTACAACTGGAAATGACGAGAGAGAAAGTGTTTTTCACCAGTTTTGCTGCGAAATGCGTTTCCTCTTAGTATCCCTAAACAGCTTTAAGCCTTGTTCCCATGGCGTGTGGCTAGGTAAATCTCGAGTTGCTCAATATTCGTACTTGTGGATCTGTGGCTTCTGTGGTCAGTGGAATGATGAGTAGCGCTTTTCTCACGACGTGCAGCCTGGCATACCTTGAGTATCGATTAGACTACTTCTGGCCAATACACTATTGTCATACGTTCTCCAGTGTAATTTGTTTTGTTGCTCATCAAGTTATAATTTTTTGGTGAATGGAAATCGTTTTTATGAATAGACGAGTGATGAAGAGGAAAATGGTGAAAAATTTGAATACAGCTTAAAAATTACCATGTGACAACTGCGTTTCCATAAGCTGGCTACAAGCAATAATAAGTCTTAAAGTTCCCTGTTTAAAACCAGATCTAAATCCATTTAAATACAAACATAGGTATTTCAGCTTCTTCAATAAGAAATGTAGGTATACTTACAGAAAAAAATTTATAGACGGATAGTTGAGAGAAATATGGGTTTTGTTACGGAACTGCAGTAATAGGATTCTCTTTATCTCGGACGACGTCCATTACAAGTGATGCTGCTTTGTTAAAGTCAAGTCTGCCGATATAGGAAGAATATAGAGTTAAAAATGCAACGTCTTGTATGCAAATGAATGGATAACATACATTTTTGTAAAACATTTTCCTATAAGGAAAACGTTTCCTCTATTTTTTTATTATATATTTAACACATGCCATACAATATTTGTTCATTTTACATTAAAAATATAAAATTCCTCATAATATTTAAAAACTGTATTATGTTTTTAACTCTTCCTGATATACTGAAATAGCTAGGAATCTTATTTATATCATTTAAATATAAGTAACTACGTCATCAGAGTAGACGCAACGTCTATACAATATATTAAAAAAAAATAGATGTTCGCAGATTTCTTTGTGCGAGCGTAATTTTTTTACATCAGCAAGCATATTACGAGTAGGTATTAAAAATGAAATAACTGGGCAGAAGTCAGTTATATATTTGAAATACCTAGGATGAGATGTAGCATGTAGATTTCATATACGATTTAAACATACCTATATGTATACAGTGTAGAACAGCCATATGAAATAAATTCAGTAGCTCCATTATTATGCATTTTTAGAAAATGAGACACGTCAATTTCTAATTTTAAAATGACATCTTGCGATGTAACAATGTCATCCCTAAATTCAACCTCCTTCAGGTGACAGCTACAACCCCTAAATTTTCAAATTTTAAGTAGGGGCTTGTGATACTTAATTTGAAAGGTTCTTTCATTCTCTATTCAAAACTGCTATGGTTTTAAATTTTATTGCAGAAATTAACAAGAAACAAATATAAGTTTCTACAGAGTAGGAAATTTGTTACATTTATACTTCACGGCCATGTTATTCGCCAAAACTGTCGTTACTGGTCGAGAGAAAATCCTCACTGGATGAGGGAACTACACACGCAAAACCTTGAGAAAGTTAATGTGTGGGCGGGAATAATTGGAGAAAATATCATCCCCCCTTTTCCCATCATATTTCAAATAAATAACATCGTCCCTTCTTCATTGACGGCAATTTGAATAGAGAAACTTATTTAGCGCTGCTCCAAAATAATGTTGTGCTGACGATGGCAAACTTGTATCCAGCTGAAGGAAACCCACAACTTCCAGGTGATGCAATATGGTTCCAGCAGGCTGGTGCACCAGCACATTACGAAGTCAATGTCCGCAATATCTCCACACATCTTTCCAAATCCTGATAGGGAGACGGATTCTGTAGAATGGCCTGCACGATCACCTGATCACACTTCTTCATATATGGAAATGTAAAAAGTATGGTCTATAAAACCAAACCCGACGATTTGGCTGACTTAAGAAGAAGAATAACACTTGCAATTAGGTCGATTACCCCGCAGATGTTAACTAACGTTAGAAGACATTTCTATTTACGTCTAGGATGCTGCCAAGATGCTGGAGGCATGCATTTTGAACATTTTCTGCATTAATAACGATTTGTTTTTTATTTTAATGTAACGAATCTCCTACGCTGGGAAAACTTTTTTTTCGTGTTAATTTCTGCAAAAAAATTTAAAACCATAGCAGTTTTGAATAGAGAATGAAAAGACCTTTCAAATGAAGTATCATAAGCCCCTACTTCCAATTTGAAAATTAAGGGGTTGTAGCTGTTACCTGAAGGGGGTTGAATTTAGGGATGACATTTTTACGTCGCAAGATGTCTGCAAGATGGAATTTTCTAATTTTCAAAAAAAAATGCATAATAATGGAGATACTGAATTTATTCCATTTGGCTGTTCCACACTGTATACGTAATGATGACAGTTGAAGACAGATACAGATAAAGTTGAACAATGAAAATGTCTACATTCTCAGACAGAATTCAACCGACTATATTATCTTTGTTTCGGCCTGAAGAGAAAGAAACGCGAGAGAAATCTTGTCATACCCTCAATATCAATAAACGACACCTGCTGACTTGAAGTTAGATGGGTTCATCTTAACCCTTGTTGCGACATTGACTTCTAAACGACTTACTTTATTTGTCATAAGGAAACCTTCAACTTTTAGAAAGAAACAGTCCCTTATATCTTAACAACACCAGTTTAATTCGTTCTTTTGTGTTGTGAATAAAATAAAATAAACTAAAAAATAGTTCTTGGTTCTAGAACATTAATAAGGTATGAATAGTTTTTTTAAGGGGTAACGCCAATGTAGAATTTTGACTAAATTAAGTTTTTTTCTTGGCTTAAACAATACTTTAGGGTCTCAAAATGATATTCACTTGGTCTTTTAAACCTTTTTTCCTTTTTAAAGTAAATCTTGATTTTGCCGCAGTGCCTCGGAGCGTGCGTCGAGCACGATAGAACGACCAGGGGGCGGTGGGGACGGCGGAGACGGCGATTCAAAAACTTTTAAAGGTATCACAAATGCCCAAACTTATACAAATTGTACTGTGAGTAAGAAGGAGTGTATCGATCATGTCCAGAAGAGAATGGGAAAAATGAGAATTTCAAGGATTTAAGTGTTCGTAAAACTTTAAACAAGCGTTTTTTATCGAAATCACTTTTTTCAAACTGAGAGAAAAGATTACTCAAATACTATTTCATGGATCTATTTGAAATTTTGACAGTAGGTTCTCAATTACATTCTCTATATAAGTACGTACCCGTTTTTCGATTTGATGTTTGATGAACTTTTTTTTTATAAACAATTTAATATATATTTTTTGGCCAAAAATCGAGTGCACCATTGTTACAAAAATTTATTTAAAAAAATCCCTACGTACTTTTGTAGGAAATAGTATGTAGATTAAGAACATTTTTGTTTTTTTGTTCGAGGTCTCATGGGTCGCAAAAAGTCCTTTCTCCCGCCAAAGCTTTTCAAAAAAACACTTTCAAAAATTGTCTCTGTCGCCACCATTTTGTAACAAAATGATAATATTTTTTTTTACTTTAACACATATCATCCAACTATTATTCAACTATTTACCTCGTTGTAAAAATGAGTCTTAACAATGGATTGTCTACATTTTTTTGTAATATTCTGTAGGCATTTATATCTTTTTCACCATAGAGGTCACTCAAATACGGTGATAATTCATATTGAATATATCAAAATGTCTTTTACCCGCACCTTCTTTTTATTGCAACTAGTTTCGCAAGAGTCGGAACTTCTAAAGATCCATTTTCAGGCAAGAAGTATATTTATAAAAAAAAAAACGTATATTGTTTCGTCTTTCACATATGTTTTAAGGAGTTTTTGTTTATGTATATAAAAGGCCAGGCGTTTTTTTATAAAAATACTCGTGGCCTGAAGATGTAACTTCAGTATTTCCGAAACTAGTTGTAATAAAAAAGTGACTAAAACACCTTCTTTTGATGTATTCAATAAAATATACTTTTTTGACTACTTATACTTTATAAAATAAAAACTGTAGGTATTACCCCATTTTGCTCTAAATGTTAATGTCAGCGGTTTTTAGCATTTTTTTAAATCTCTTATTTCGATGTTATGTGATATTATATTTGATGGAAATACAAATCAGGCGGATTATTAATGCTGATATGCATATGTATATGCATGTATCTAAATATTATCCAACAGGTGCTTTACTGGGCTGCTATTATTTGTCAAACGGCATTTCCATATCGTCGAATAAAAATCCCACTCATGAAATAATAAGTGACACGCGACAAATTGTATTCTGTGTAGTGGAAGAAAGCATAAAAAAGAGTTATTTAAAGAAAACGTCAGGCATAATTTATCACGCAGGAAATTCATATAATATTTATGGAGAATTCAAAAGTATATGTTAAAATATGCAAACCTTCGAACTAGGGTAGATCATTCATTATATTCATTATATGCGAATGAATATTCAGAGTTTGTTCCATTTAATCTTGATAATTGTTTTCGTTTTTCTTTTTTGTTTGTTTCTTTTTTTGTTGAATTTTACAACTAGATCGTCTCTAGCGTCTCGCCTAACCAACGGTTGTTTCGTTCATTACTGACTCCGAAATAAAGCAGCTTCATATTTCTTTATTATTCCTCCATTATTCTGATCACTAAAAACAAATTCGAGGTTTATATAGCTAGTAATTCATTTATGTAATAACACTGAACCAATATTGTTTCCATAGTGGTGCCACAGTGTCGCCAAGTTTATAAACATACTTCCACAAAATTCAGGAACGTATGGATGGTGAAAAAAATAAATATCATTTAAAGAACTAACATTTATCAGCTTCTGAATACTCCTGATTTTTTACACAGAACCCTGAGACATAGTGTATATTTTTAAAAACAACAGCTATGAGACAGCTTTTCAGACCTGGTAAGTTTTTTCATGATAGCTGATAAACATTCCTTTTGCCTTATGGCAGTATTCACAAATTATTATTCCCTTATTGCAGATGTATTTGGCCAAAGGAAAATAATTAATTAACAAAGTTTAATAGTGAATAGAACGACAAATTAATATAAACACTAAAATTTTCACTTCGTGTTTTGCTTCGTGTCAAATACATTTAGTTTTGTTTTATTGTACAGCCAAGTGAGGTGGATGAAATTTATGGAACGGAAAGATCGTGTTTATGAACATATAATTAACCTCCTACACTGTTAGTGAAGGAAATATCTCCAACGTGTAAAAGTTCTTTACGAAAAGAGAAAATATTTTAAAAGAGTCTACATTTATTTATTCCTAGAATAACAAATTGTAATTTATTAATGTAATTAATTAAATTAAAATAAAATTAATACAAAATATTTCACCAACCACCACCAACCAACGACCATGTATATATATTCGTGAGGAACGGCTAAAACTATCTGCGGCTACAACAGCCTCGCCCGTGAACTGATCCGAGATCGAGGAGTTGGAGGACACCACTGGAAGTGAAATAAGCATCAGATCAGATACTGCACCTATTCCATAAACAGTGGTCTAAAAAGTAACCAATTGAGCTATGACAAAGATTCAACGACGAAGTTTAAAACCTTTCATAGCCCTATTTTCTATGAAATACTACATACGGTGTAGGCCAAAAGTATGTTGAGGAAAATTTGTTACAATCATTACTAATACAGATCATTAACAGCGACATCTATAAAATAAAATTTCAGCATTGAAAACCGGACTGTTTATAGTCTAAAACCATAAACAAAAACATTTTCGAGCTTGTGAGGCGCAGAAGTATAGTCAGGGATTACTGATGTACATATATATATGTATACTGATGAATATATATATATATATATATATATATATATATATATATATATATATATATATATATATATATAAATAAATGTCAATTAAAACAAAAATCAAAACCAAACCAAAGATGTCAATGATTGCCTAAGACTAAACATAAGAAGAGTTTAAGTTTCTAATCACATATATGTAGACAAAATTGAAGAAATTCCTGTTTTCTGACATCTGTAAATTCTGACCTCTGGGTCAGATACAAAGTTATTTATCACTTTCGAATTTTGGAATGCCTCCAGCTTGTTTTTGCCAAAACAAGTGGAAAATACTTTTGACCCATTTTGTGGACCATACCGACAATATTCTACAGATTGTCACGATCTTTTATCTCTTGTGACATGCCCCCACCACCCCCCCCCCCACCTACATGATACTATTTCTATCGATTTTTTAGCGTTTTCGTTCGATAACAGCTCCTTTTTTAAAAAATATGTGAATGGGCTCTGGAATATAAAACCCACAGAAAGAAGTTTTTTTATTTCTTATTTATTTATTAAAGTATTCTAATTTAGTTGCTACTACACCTACCTTTGGGCAGTGTAAATTATATGCAACTGAATGTATTTTCATGTAAGTTAAAGGCAGATATACTTTATTGCTATGTTATGTAATACAAATATTCATAAATAATCAACAATATCTCGCACAGAATAAGCGTATTTTATGGAAAATAATTAGGGAAATTATCTCATCAGAAAGATAAAAAAAAGCATAATGTCAATAAAAAGTTTTATCTGGATTATAGTTACATTCCCCCTAATCAAAAATTAAAATAATGCAAATATTTATTTGTTATATTTATCACATATGTAAATTGAACCTCCTGGTTTATTAATATTTTTTGAATGTGTGTGGTTAGATAAATATACGAAGGTAAAATTGCCCGTGAAAAAAATACTTTAATCACGTTGAAAATACATTAAATTTTTAATCAAAAGTGAATGCATTGGTCGATCGATCGAGCGTTAGTTTATTAAGCTAATTTACAAATATATGAGAGTTGGAATTCCGTATATTTTTTATGGAAACTGGACGCGGTGATTTATTGGAGCACTTGGGGAATACCGTACACCATTATGAACAAATGATTTGGGGACACAACAACAATTTGCATTCCGCTCTAATTTAACGGCTTTTTATTTATATGACGGCACTGCGTACTGTTGCGAGCAGTTTTCGCGAATAAAATCGGCCCCCATTATTAACTGCTTGTGTAAGTAATTATTATGTTCGTTGTGCATTAATAGGCGCTCTGTCGGGGGGAAATAAAATATTCAGAGATCGAAATGAAAAATGCGAGAGCATTATTAAACTTTCAACCTTCGAACAAATCTTTAAACTCCGGAAAAAGAGGGGTGTTCCGCTTGGAGTTGCTAGTTCGCATACATCGGTCTCCATAAATCAGGACAAACTTGATTCCGGTTTCTTTGCAATTCTTACCCACTTTTAATAATACAGTAGACAACAAACCCGCGAATATGTCAAGATTTCTACTGCTAAGAACGTCTATTTCATTAAGTAATAGCGTCATAGGACGTATACTAGTAAATGCAGAAAACATAGTTTTAAATCCAATCCAGTTCAATCATCTGACATTTGCGAATTTGCGCTTTTAAAACACAAAGGAAGCTGAAAAAAACTGATTTTGTTGCTGGTGCTAGCCAACGCTTAATGTCAACACTTACAGCGCAGCGGTTGTGGAGGATTATACATAAATCTATGCATCTGCCATTTTAATGTCCTCGTTCATGTCGAAAGTCATTGTTTTCGTGAACTCAAGCCTGGTTAGTGCATGTACAAGGTGAAACCAGGTGTAGATGACTTCAGTTACCTCAAAATGTTGCTGCTACTGAAATGTGCTTCTGGAAGGTCGAATAAAACCCGTAAAGATATGCATTAAAAATTAGGTACACAATTTTTTCAAGTGGAACATATTTTATATGATTAAACACATTTAAAAACATCGTCGTCTTCGTCATCTCGGGCTTAGTAGGGAATATTGAAAGTCCTTTGTGTCTGGAGTTGATGAATCGGCAGAGCATGTATTTTGCAACTATTCGGCTTCAACAGAAAGCAGTGGTACTCCTTCCAGGTCTTGCTGTCCAAAAAGCAAGCAAAGCATAAGCAGTCACCCAGAAGAGTGATCAGCTTTATCTAGAGACTGGACTTATTGGGACCGTGGTCAGTGCATGTCGGAAGATAAACTGATCTGTGGACGACCATTAGTTCAAAACCTTATTGCTACCGAAAGCCGATCAAAAAGGTCGAAATTAAGCTTATAGGTATTATTCAAGAACTAGGAACTTGATTTTTTAGAGAGGGATATACTTGCACCATGGAACACATTTAAGGACTGTACCTGGCTTGTGAATTGGGGACTTAATAGTCAATTCTATAGCCTGAGTTTAGTAGAAGATACTGAAAGTCATTTGTGTCTGAAGTATGATAAAACAGCAGAGCATGTCTTGTGCATCTGGTCGGCTGTAATAAGAACTAGGTTCATACTATTTGTCAGATAGTAACTCTTGACAAAATATCTGGGTAAGCAGTCACCCAGTAGATAGATCAGCTTTATCAAGAGACTGAACGTACGGGTAATATACGAGGTATGACTATTCAATAACCGAACTGATGCTGCTACCAGCGCGCTGCGAGCGTGTCGCGACAAGTTTGAAGACAACTGTGTCTGGTGATACTTTCCCCACCCTGAGCTCGCTGGACAAGCCAGTGGGTCGCTCAGTTTGACTGTAGCAGTCGTTTGAATTAGTCTACGCACCAGTGACGCATCGAATAAGTGTTCAGATGGAGCAACGGGTTAATCTCAAGTTTCTTGTTAAACTGGGGAAAACTCTTACAGAGGCTTATGCAATGTTAAAAGAAAAGTACAGCATTTAATGTTTATCCGGGACACAAGTTTTTGAATGGTTTAAACAGTTTAAAGGGGGACGTGAAACGACCGAAGACGGTCCGCGCCCCGGACGGCCCGGCCCTCAACGTCAAAAACGGACGAAAACATTGAAAAAAATTGGTAAATTAATCCGCGAAAATCATCGTCCAAGCATCCGAGGGCTTGCTGAAATAACAGGAATCGACAAAGAATATGTTTGCCAGTTTTTGCATGAATCGTTCAACATGCGCAAAGTTTGCTCAAAAATGGTGCCAAAACTCCTCACTCCCAAGCAAAAGAAGATGAACATTTGCGCTGACATTCTAAACAACATTGACACTGATCCAGGCTTGTTACGAGTAGACACGGTGATTACTTGTGATTCGTCGTGGTTTTTTACTTATGACCCCGAAACAAAGTGTGGAAGTGGTTAAAGCAAAATCGGCGGAGGTTCTGAACCAGCTGACAGAAGCGGACTTCCAGCAATGCTTTCAACAACAAGTCGTTTGGTGCGGTGCGGTGTAGAGAACGCCAAGGGGAGTACATTGAGGCGAAAACGTTGCTACTGTAAATGGTAACGAATAAAAACTGTTATGACAGCAGTTCGGTTATTTAATAGCAATATAACATAGTATAAAACAAAGTCGCTTTCCGCTGTTGTCCCTACCTATATTAGATCTTTAAAACACAACGATTATGCGGTTTTTTATTAATAGATATAGTGATTCAAAGGAAGGTATATGTATAATACATGCATAATATAGTAAAAACACTATAATAGAGTGTAATTATGTCATAAATAAAAATTTTTTTTTAATTAAACTGTAACTACAATAGATCAAAATAATGTACTAAGTATTGTACACCTTAAAAAGGTTATAAAAAAGCCTACCCAAGCTGGCGGCGCTGTTACGTATAAGTAAGAGGTGAGTAACAATACAAAAAAGTCGCAGAGGAAGGGGCGTTATGGGGTCACCTTACACATTAACCTTCACAAAATTGTCCGTCTTCTGCAAAACCACAGAAATCCCGGCATCAATCATAGCATCACTTTCAGCATGTTTCGAGGCGAATTATACGCGAGTTGTAATCCCTCGACCAAAAATACCGACTAATTTCGTTGCAACAGCCATTTATCAATACCCGAACTGCGACGCGTCAAACAAAGTTTGCGGTAACGCCGCTAACATCGAAATCGACAGAGGCCCGGCCTACTACAATATATCATTAATTCGCGCTTCAATAAGACACAGACCGTCCGGCAAGTTTTATTCTGTGGAAAACTGTATCTCCCTAAATCAAACGGCCCATTTATCATCCTCGCGTATTATTGGTTTGCAATTTCCAATGACCGCAGCCGAACATACATCGCGTTTGAACATGTTTGGTTAATGCACCGTACGTATATGGGATGCGTGCTACACAATGACTTGGATAAACGGCGAATTTGGATTAAAAGTGACTTGTCCGATATGGACGTGAACTGCCGTGGTGATTTCGGCTCAATGAGATTCTCAAATTACAGAGAATAGTGTAATTCGTGCAGCATATGTGTAGGATGTGGTTATTTATTAGATTGATTAGTATGCAATGCGAAAAATATTATAAAATCCACTGTTTAAAGTCAACACAAACTACTGTTTAATAGAAACATAGCACCAAAGAAGAAGGGTTAATTGGGCCGGTTTTTGCCTCACATTATTTTTGTATGAAAAAATCAGAAAACATTTTTGTAATGTCTACTAACAATAATAAGTCGATTTTACCTTAAACGGAAAAAACGCTTTGTATTTACATACAGTAGATGTCGGCATCTGGAATCGTTGATTTAAATCAGAGGTCTCAGGGTCAACCGGATGTGATTTACTAGTTTAACCCTTTTTGTGGTTGTTGAATTGAAACAAAGAACCCGTTTAACCTTGTAACATTTGATAGAGGTCATTGTAATATCAGCAGTAGATTATTTTACGGCTTAAAATGAAGGTTTCAGCGTCCTTTAGGGTACGTTTCCATTGCACGCTATGCGATGCTATGCTATGCTATGCTATGCCATGCGAGGCGATGCGTTGCTATATTTCTTGCTTTTTTAATCAGACGTGTTTACATACCCGCTATCCGGCTATCAGTGAGTTTTTGTGCTTCGTTGCAATCGGTCATGAATACTAGTGATTTTCTGATCAAAAACTCTGTATCAAAAAACATGATTATGAAGAAAAAAAAATAAAAAAAGAGTCGGAAAAAGAAACCTCTGGATCCGTACAATTAATAAAGGTAGAATATGATTTGGAGAGTTTCACCATCTGTTTAAAGAACTTGAAAAGGATCCCAACAAATTTCTTGAGTATTTTCGCATGTCTTCAGAAACACTTCAATATATACTGAATGGCATCTCTCCATTGTTACAAAAAATTACTATATTGTTTGGATCGCTGATCCCATAATGGGGGTCGAGCTCTTATTGCTAATATTAATTTTTCAGCGTCCATGCGTGCAATAGGTACAAACGGCTTTACGATACTGTCTACTTTGGACTAATTAGCGCGATAAAATCAAACAAATTTGATTTTCAAGCACACGCTCACGCTCGCACTCGGCGCTACTAGCATTGCGTCGCATCGCTCTGTATAGCATGCTGTCGGAACATTTAGATAAATATTCATATGTTTGTTTTATTAGCATCGCCTCGCATGGCATAGCATAGCATCGCTTAGCGTGCAGTGGAAACGTACCCTTAAGCTTACATACCTCGAACTCATAACTCTGTCCCTCATATTCAAAATTCTAAGCCTAAAGCACAATTTTTAATACGTTAAAGCCACCATCCAATAACTTCTTTAACTAACATCTTCACCTATTAGCTCAGTCACTTTTACCATTTCATGCTCACAAATGAATACCTTAAGCTCGTAATCCGATATCTCTATTTATAAAAAGCTCGTAATCCGGTAACACTTGAGTTCAAAATCTTTAGCCTCTCCAGCCCATAAAAAACCTCTAGAAGTTGGCTTCAGCTACCAAAAAAGAATACATAAAGTGATTCAAATTCATTACACGGCGTTTTATTTAGCTTCACTCTAGCATAATATTGATTTGACCTTGAAATGACCTCTAATTGACAGCGAGCGATTCAGAAAAGCCTGAAATCGAATTCAGAGACGCTAAAAACCGATTTATCTATTTTTATTGATTTCTTTGTTTGCTTTTCAATTTTTTTTTGCTTTTCAGTTTTTGTTTCAAGTTTGCTTTTGAGGAATGGTCCGTTTAGGGTAAAATCGAATTATTATATTGTTTTGAATTTGGGGTAAAAACCACCTAAATCGACCCTCTTCCTTTGAAAGAAATTAATATTTGTTCGTGGTTGACGGCACTACTAAAGATGTAGATGTCCACCTTGAAGCTCAGGATACTTAGGAAATAAAATACTTAAGTTTGAAGCGATAGCATTCGAAAATGTGGAGAAAGTTTTGCTGGTAACCAAACATTGAAAATAATGGTCAACAAATCGTATACAGAGTGTACGTATAGAGTACGTATATATACGTACAGAGTGCCCCAATTGAACGCCTTAGTACCGATATTTTGGGTTATTTTTGTGCAAGAGAGAAAATTTACGAAAGAAAAAAGCGCTGAGGCAATGCAATATATTCTAAGGCATCTGAATTTATAGCTGAGTTTATTAAATAGTGTCTTATAAAAATATATTTTCAAACATGATTTTTGGAAAATTATTGAATAGATACAGTTCTCGTGCTTTATTCTAGTGTATCCTGATAGTTATGTTTGAATCTCGTGCATTAAATAATTAATTATAATTCAACAAATAATTTGTTTCACAAACTTTAAACAAATTATATAATTTTATTGTATAAATAGGAAATATTTATACAATTTTCAACAAATTAATGTATCTACTAATTTGCTTGTTATATATTATTATGTAAGTACATATTTTATCAAGTATCTACTGCAGATGTGTAACTGTGGAATACAGTGATGATTCAGAATATGTCAAAAGATTGCCAAGAGCGCTGATTTAGAATTTGATTTATGTGTTTACGTTGTTTGCTCCAAACTATTTCATACTTAGTGTCCCGTCAATTTGTAAAATACTTTTTCTTTTGGATTTGTATTGGATTTATAATTAGATTTCTAATAAAACGTGTAACATAACAGTTTTAACACATCTCTGTAAACTTTTTTTAAGTTTGTTCTTGTGCTATATGTTCTTTAAATCTAGTTCAACTTGATCTTTTTGTTTACTCGATATATATATATTCTTCCTCATATTTTTTACCTGTTTCATAATTCTGAGACTTCGTTGTACATTTTACATTGGAGTATAAAAGAAAATAGATAGAAATGTTACTCATGCACACCATTTACATTTTATATTAATGTAGCTACTTCAAACTAGTCGCAGGAGAATAGTTAAGAAGAGTTAGAGTTGTAGAAAATAACTTTCAACTGTTTCAGGAAATCTACACTAGATCAATAACTCCTGAAAGAAAATGTACGCATATAGCTCTGTGACAATGTATGACATGCCGCCCAAGACACTGTTTATTAATTTTGCTAATCTAAATTGTAAATTTTTGATAGCCGCGCCCTAATAGCTATGCAAATGCGAACAATTTATTAACATACAGTTGCGTGTCGCATTAAAAAATCTGATTTTTTCGTCTTGTTAGCACTTTAACTCTAATTTATTAACATTGTGGCAGTATTTTATGTGCGAGAGTCTAATGACCGTCTCCTTTTTTTTGCAGTTCCATTTGATATTGCGGAAGGCAGAGGGGTAAAAACGGTCGGACACGATAAGTTATCTTTGCAGCAGTTGCACGTATCGTTATACAACTTCCTTAGGGTCTGGTCAGCCGGCACGCGATGATGTGCATAATAATTATTTCAAGTAGGATATGCCCTCCACGTTTCCCTGCCCTACGGTATCTTGTACGTTGTACGTTGCAGGTCCGGACTAGACGTAAACGTTTCTGTTAGCGCCGATAATATAGAAGTCATATACTCGTAATTGAGCCATCAAGTAACCTATTATTTTTTGTATCGTAATTTGCTTCTTGCAGTTTTTCTACCCAAAATGTAGAAGGGGATTTCTTCCTCCCTCTCCACACCTCCTGCAATCGGGATCATTTTTCACCCCAATTGTGGTGAGATATTGCATGAGTGGATAGTGTCTTGTGAACAGTCCTATTATCCAGCTCAGCTGGTTTCTACCCAGCTTTATAAGGTCTATTGACTTGTCCCAGGATGATTTGCCATTCAACTTACGTGATTGTCTCAACCCTGGGACGTTCGCCCAGTGATCCATATGTTTTTCTCTTAATAGGTCCTTTATGGTCCTCCTGGCTGTCCGGTAGGCCAGACCGCAGGTGGATTCAGGCCCTATCAGTGAAACCTCAGCTCTTTCCTTGCGAGAAAGTCCGCTCTTTCATTCCCTTCGTAGCCTTAGTGTCCTCTCACTCCTTTGAGAGTGATACTGTTGTGTTCCGCTAGTTGTATTAGCGAATCCGTACAGTTTTTAACATGGGAATGATTATTGTTATTATTACTTATTTATGTAAGACCTCCTGACCATCTCCTGCGCACAAGTGGATTTTGCAGTTATTTCTGCCTGAAATACGGTTGCCGACTTCCCGAAGTTTATGCTGATTTCGCACCCTGGGTCTCTGTTTGTTGCACCTGCTCCAGTACTTTGTTCCGTTTTGGGCCCATCTGTGTTTCAGATGGTTCCATTCTGCTGAATTGGTATCTGCCTCGTGTCTTCCTCTCCCTCATTCAGTATAATCACCCGATAAGGTTTGTGGAAGACTATGACATGGCCAATTCTGTCCGGCCGCATGTTTAACATGCGGTTTTGTTTTAATTCATTGAACATCTCCGTATGGAATCCCCGTCTTGTGGTGGTTACTCCATATCCGGAAATTTCTAGCCTGTACGCTGCTGTCAGAGTCTTCGCCTTCAGCACAATGTGTAGAGGCGGAAGGCACAGCATTGCTTCCATAGCTGCAATGTGCGTTGTTTGCATGGCGACTGTATGATGGGGTGAAACAATATTTGTTTTTATTATCCTTTTTTTATTGGTATTTAATATTCTTACGTACACATCTATATACTGTTAGCAAAGTCAGATCTTCAGGGATACAGGCCAATAACATTACAGCTAAGCTACAATTAAGTTGCTTAGTGTTCATTCTCGATATCATCTTCGACAACTAAATTATTTTGAAAAGGGCCATATCATTGATAAATGGAAAGTTTCAATTTAAAGGAAGCTTCCAGAAGATTGGTAATTTAAATTCCCGTGGTTATGCGGATGTGGAGAAACCTGCATAATATGTCAAAGGATGTTCCTTGTACCTTAAACTCATAGAAGTCATGGACTACGAATTAAAATATATAAAAATGCTCGATTATTTCGGTGAACCTCCGAAATAATTACCTTATTTATATTTCAATGAGTTTTGAAGTATCTCTTTTGCAAGTGCAGAAGAGTATACTAGTGCTAAAAACAACGAGGAGATTATTTGTGGATGTCTTAATCAGAAAATGCAACAACCGTGTACTTGTGTGTAACAAGAAGCCGTAAATATCACGCTTTGTCTCAATATCTGTGAGCAGGTGTGCTGCTTTTCTGTCTAGAATCTTGATAGTCTGTGAACCAGGTGCCAGAAACAACACTGCTAGACCCTCATCCGTGACTGTGAAATACGTTGTAATAATAATTAAGCCTGCTTAGACTGTCCGCATAATCATGGTTCGTAGTCTAACCTAAAAATATTTAATCTGTCTATATTTAGAAACGTCGACCTCATCTAGGTTTCCAATAATAACTTCTTCTTTGCAGTGGGAAAATTAAAAAGGTAGAGTTTTTTATATGCTCATAAAAACTACACAAAATATGAAGTAAGTCACATATACAAGTGCTTCTTCTTTCGTAGTACCCTATCTTAGTTTATTATATAAGGTATCCCTTAGAATACACTATATGTATCCAGGTATAGAAAACATTCACTTTGAGACAGTGTACATCAACTGAAATATTTGGTGTGGAAGGGAACTGGCCACGCCTTGAAACGCCTGTGGCGGGTTAACTTAATGTTGCATAGTGTCAACTGTTGAATGATGGATACAGCACGGACGCTTAAGCATTTAGGAGAAATACTGTACATAAATAGGATATAGAAAAAGAACCTTATCTGGTGATACTTTCCCCAACCTGAGCTCACTGAACAAGCCAGTGGGTCCCTCAGTTTCACTGTAGCAGTCGTTTGAATTAGTCTACGCAACCAGTGATGCGTCGAATGAATGTTAAGTGTTCAGATGGAGCAACGGGATCTGAAGTTTCTTGTTAATCTGGGAAAAACTTTTACAGAAGCTTATGGAATGTTAAAATAAGTGTACGGGAATGAATGTTTAGCCCGTACTCAAGTTTTTGAATGGTTTAAATGGTTAAGAGGGACGTGAAATGACCGAATTCGATCCGCGCCCCGGATGGCCCTCAACGTCAAAAACGGACTGAAACATTGAAAACATTGGTAAATTAATCCACGAAGATCGTCGTCTAAGCATCCTAGGGCTTGCTGAAATAACAGAAATCGATAAAGAATGTGTTCGCCAGATTTTGCATGAATCGTTCAACATGCGCAAAGTTTGCACAAAAATGGTGCCAAAACTCCTCACTCCCCAGCAAAAGGAATCAAGAATGAATATTAGCGCTGACATTCTAAACAACATTGACACTGATTCAGGCTTGTTACACACGGTGACACTGAAGGGGACAAGATTCGAAAGTGTGGAAGTGGTTAAAGCAAAAGCGACGGATGTTCTGTACTAGTTGACAGAAGCGGACTTCCAGCACTGCTTTCAAAAATGCAAAGGTCGTATGGAGCGGTATAGAGATCGCCAAGGGGAGTACATTGAAGGCGAAAAAGTTGCTACTGTAACTGGTAACGAATTAAAAGTTATGACAGCAGTTCCTGCGACGAAACAATAATATCACTCCATAATTATTTCTAAGAGTAAACCCAGAGATCCTGACTAAGATCTGTGCGAGGAAAGGGTGGCTATTATTATTTGCTGTTAATATCGATGGTATTACTATTATAATTATGATCAATTATATTCTTGTTGGCCATGTTTAGAGGAGTTACCTAGCAAGAGCAGATATATTCATCCCAAGGAGTAATTAAGTGATACTTTTTTAGAAAGTCTACTTTACTTTCTCTTTCATACAGATTCGGCTCATTAATACAAAACAATGGAAATTATTGCGAATCAGGTACATTTTGTTGTTTTACGTCTAACTGCTGCAAGCATCTCGGTAGCCTACTGTTATCGGGAACGGAACTTTTACCGCATCGTACTTAATAAAACAAATCTCGTAGAATCTTATCCGCGTTTTGCAAAGCCAACTCTGATTCCCAGAGGGGGCATTGCGTTCGAGACGTGTAGCGTGCTAAGGGAAACTTCAGGTTTCGCAATCAGACATAAAAACTGACAATCAGGTGTAGGAGTTAAGCTGGGCCATAATAGATTTCGTCGCGGATAAGACCTCGCCTAGCCGCGAAGTGTCATGCAAAAAGTTATCTGATGACGCTTCAATTTTAGTTTCTCGAAACCACCCGAAAAAAACGTTATTAATTATCTTCGGCTTTTCTGCTTTAAACACTTCGACTTTTTATCGGTCGTACTGTCTGAGGTAGTTTGATTGACGCAAATTATTGGACAGCCTCAGCCAATACGATTTCGACAAGGTACAGCTTTTACGAATTAAACAGGGTGATTCAGTGTAACTCGAAAATCTTTAGACCAGAAATATAGAGGTGGAATTATCAAGAAATTTGCATTTACCATTTTTGATTTTTTGATTTTTGCACAAAACCTCTTTTGTGTTCCGTTATCTGTTTTTAAAAAATCCTTTGGTTTGTCCAGCATAAAACTTAGGGCAAGTATCAGAAATTAATTTAACTGCTGTTTTCTCTCTACTATATATTTTTGTCTTTAGTTTTTGTTTCTATTTTTGTAATGTTTTTAAAAATAGCCAAGTTCAGAATTTACAATGTGTGGAAATTCATGTATTATTATTATTATTATTATATTGTACACTGACCATGCGTAAATTCATAACATAAAGTAAAATAACATTGCAATATTCATAATTTAATAAACTGACACTGTGAACTATAATTGTCTATTGCAGAGCTGAACTACATATGCACATAACAAATAAACAAATGAAAGCTGTAGTGTATCAAATTCTCTCGAAAGTGCATAACCTTAAAGTTTATTAAATTGAGTATAGATAATAAAACACCTATAAAGACTGCAGCATAAAACGAGACACAGACCGTAATAAAACGTATCTTTGTTAAGTTTTTACACACGACTCCGTTGCTGTTGCAGAGTGCATTTTTATGGAGGAAGAACACTTAAAAAGTAAATGTTCCGACTATGGAGCTTGTTCTTAAAATTAATGCTTAAATTAAGCGAACCTCTGACGGACATATTTTTACGTGATGTGTATTCTCCAGGGTCAGCTATGTTCCCGCAGGGTTAAGTAGGCGTAGTTCTTATTTTCCTCCTAGGGTTACAGTTAATTTAATCGAAGTACATTTACACTCCTGCACATAACTAAAAATGCTGGAAACAGTATAATTTCCTGTGGCCCATAGATAAATACTTACAAACCTGATGTTTTAAATTAGATACGAGAAATCAAACTAAAAAAATTGTATCCATCTAAAAAGTTAAAGTTGAAAAGTTGTCATCAAGTTTGTTTTGTAAAAATTAGCAGGCTGATTCAATGCGATTTGCTGAAGACTAAAATATACAGTGAGGGCCAAAACTTGCGCATAAATTCGATAAAAATTTCAGAAAGGCGCTCGTCAGAAAATCGTTTTAGTTGCACATTTTTTGACACGACAGAAAATTTGGGTCACTCATGTAGTAAATATATGTCATTGTCAATGTTTTCCTTTGAATTCTTCAAAAATTTCTAGATATATTTGATTTGATAAACCCTATACATAAACTCAACCTTTATCGAGAAATTGACGATTTGGCGCACCTTGTTTTGAGTCCTGGTTAGATCACCACATCCTATCATCATTAATATGTCTGATATAAATAGTTCACTTTTTAACAACACACCAATAACACATGAGATGATTTGTCAACTATTTGTCTGTGATTATAAAACTATTATACATATGTTCATCATTAATTTTTTTTAATTTTTTTTTTTTCGGTTATTCTGTATAGGTATCCATATTCAATTTCATTCATTTTATGTATTTTAGTTTATTAAGGCGCTTTTACTTATTTTGTATTATGCTATGTACCATGATTTTGATAGGTTAAGTTGAGTAGCCCTTTAAAAAATTTTATTATTATATATTATTTATTATTATTAATATATTTAAATTATAAAATGTTTGAGAAGTCAATATAAACAAATGGTAGTAAGATCAGTAACTAAAAAATCTAAGCACATTTATCAAATAACATGTTTTTGAAATCTCAAAGATAACGGAAATGTAAAATCTTAATTCAAATCCAACCTTTTAATTTGTGAGTTCGGGTCTGCCTAAAGAAGTTCGAAATTGTCGTACCTAATTGGAATCGTTCACACAAACTGTCTCTCAGCGAATCCACGACTCAGCGCATGCCGTGTCACTTTAGTCTTATACACCAAACTTTTCAGGTAACCCCACAGATAATTGCAGCAGCAACTTGGTGACACTCCCCGTTTACTAATAGCATATCAACCAATTCGTTATTGTTATTAATGTAAACAATGGCCATTGTAAAAACCGAAATAGCGCATTGTTGTGCGTGCGTTATCAGTATCAGTAAAGACAAAAAAAAACTAAACACTTCTATTAACGATTTGTACGCTTTACTGGGATGACTAATTTCTACACTTTTTGTTAGAATTTTAGCTATATTTTCTCGTATTAGATTTAAATCTAGTGTTTGCACAGGGGCGTATTTGATTTTCGATATTAATTTTAAATGACCATTATAATATCCTTTATTTTTGAGATTTCGAGAAAATATTATTTGAAAAATTCCCTTACTTTGTTAGGTCCTAAGTCCTGTTGAAAAAAAAAACTCCTTTAAAAAACCCTGTATATTTACAGCTAAAGAAATTCTCGCATTAAGCGGGTTATTAGCAAAGTTTTATCAAAGTAATATGATTGTTTAGAACATATTTCCTACGATTTAAAAATAACAATAACGAAATTTTATTATAAATTATAACCTTATGGTTATAATGTAATTTTTCAACACTTGTTAGATGAAACTAGTATAACGTGTTTAGGTAATTGCTTATTTTGCCGCAAGAGAGACAGTTACAGAGACATAACCCTTAGCTACTATTGCATGCCTGCAGGTAGTAAGGGCAGTACCGTTTTGCAACCCCAATCGATATGCGATACGTTAAGTTTAAACTAAACACCGATCCACGCTCCTAGCGGAAGTATGGATATTTAATTCTCAGACCCGGGTGCATTATTTCGTAATTAGGAAATTTCACGCCCTACGTAATTTTCTAATTTACCCCACTAGGAGCGGTGATCGCACGAACGCAAAATGAACTAACGAGAGGTGAGTTTAAAATTAATCTTCTTTCTCCGCCTCTTGGAAACCGTTACACTCATCGAGTAGAAGGTGTTCCATTTACTCCTATATTACGTCCGCCAGAGCTGTTCTATGCAATTAACTTTTTTATGAACGCGTAATTACTCTTTTATGATTTGGTAAATGCGAAGTGGTAGTTTGTCACGGAAAATGGTGGATGTCATTTATTACGTCCGTTGGCCTAGCACGAAATTTTGAGGCAAGTTTCCGCGAGACATTAGTGTAGAACAAATTAAACGGAAGGCGGCATGTACAGTAGTATGCATGATGGAACGAAACCTTCACACTTCTGAGCACAGTCTTTACACACACTGAGTTAGGGGCACAGACAGAATGCACAATTGGATGCAAAGGTATGGAATTTGGCAACTGATTCGTTTAGGGATGAAGTCAATATGGAGTTATACGTATGATCATTTTATGAGAAAACATTATTGGGCGCCATGTTTTGAAGTAGAACGTTTCCGAGTTATCAGTCAAAGTATTAGGTTCCATGTACTACTTGATTTTTCGACTTACACTCATGTCTATTAACTTCAAGTATAAGTTACAGTAACAAGTCAGCTACAGTCTTTCACTCAATATAAAACTTTCTTTCAATTCACTGGTTTGACCTGCTGAAGGTGGCGGAAGGAAGGTATCTGTTTTCGCTGTGGTAGAGCGAGTCAAAGAATTACAGGAGACATTTTGAATTTTGTAGAAAAGAAAAAACAAGAAACAAGGAAAACTAATATTTAATTAGAGAGCACAATGACAGATAAACCGTTCGCCATTAGGGTTCGACTCAAAATTTTTACTAGTGACGATCTTGATGTCAGAATGTATCCACAAGATCTGAATATGGATTATTGGAACTTCCTATCATATCTCCAGATGTAAATGTTGTAATTTTGACATTGGTTTGTTAATGTATATTTTCCGTTTAATCCACTTTTACTGGTTTTAGGTCTTTAAAGAAAGATAAACAAAAGTAAAGATGCCAGCTTCCACTACAACATTATCTCAGCTTCCACTACAAAGGTATTCGGGTAGCATCGAATAATTTAATTTTCAATTTTATTGAAACTGATATATATTTTAACAATTTTTTACAGGCTGGATCGATTAATGAAAATTGTTATCGTTCCAAAATTTATCTAAGCGTCAACTTTATTTCACTTTACATACATGCTGTTAATCACATAATCGGTAACTTTACTTTTGTTTATCTTCCTTAAGACAAAATCGAAAAAAACACAAAATCTCCTCTAAAGAAATACAAAATCTCCTCTAAAAAGCAAAATGTCAAAACTTTTATAAACGCTTCTGGATATATGATAGGAAGTACTAATAATCCACGTTCAGATATTGTGGATCTATTCTGACATCAAAATCGTCACTAGCAAAAAATTCCGATGTATTACATTGTTTGCTTGTTCACTCTGTATGTCATGTACTTTTTTAATATTAGTTTAATTATTTCCAGTGGTGTAATTAAGGAGAACTGCAACTTTCGATTGTAGCGAAACTCATCAAAATGAATTGAACTATTGGTTGAATTACAGTGGTTCAAAGTTTTGAAAATCTTAAAAATTGCATGAGACAAACCAGAGGTCAAACCTGTTGACGAGCAGGTTAATTTGATAAAGAAACATATCTTTCATTTGTCAAATAATGAAAAGATAACTATACCATATATTAACTATATTTTATTCTGCAAATGAGAAAAGAGAGGTTCATTAAGTGAGACAGATGCAGACATTACCGTGACGTTACACAAATAAGAGTGAAATGCCCCCACTCCAGTCCTTGGCTTCCGCAGTGCGGGGGATTGGCTCTTATTGAAATAGGTAGGGTACAAAATCGCTAACAAATGCGAATTGCCACACCATGTAATCACTAACCTATCCCCTGAATGGAATGTGTCTGATAGATGTAGTAATTATATTGTTCTTACTCTATCCTTCAGTTAGGTCTTGGGTCTCTTCCTTTTTCTTGAGTGGCTAGTAATTTTAGAATACATTCAGTATAATAGATTAGATGCCTTATAATCTACCATTTGGCATATGTTTCATTTTTGAGCGCGTCAGTGCCATTTGGTCAACCTTATTTAGTGAGTTTAATATAATATAGATGTATGTATACGAGGTGTGGCTATTAAATAACAGAACTGATGCTGCTACCAGCGCGCAGCGAGCGTGTCGCAACAAGTTTGAATAGAACTGTATCTGGCAATACTTTTCTCACACTGCGCTCGCTGGATGAGCCAGTGGGTCCCTAAGTTTGACTGTAGCAGTCGTTTTGAATTAGTGTATGCAGTGACGCGCCAGAAAAATGTTAAGTGTTCAGATGGAGCAACCGGTTAATCTCAGGTTTCTTATTAAACTGGGGGACACTTTTACAGAAGCTTATGCAATGTTAAAAGAAGTGTACGGGAATGAATGTTTATCCCGCACACAAGTTTTTGTAATGGTTTAAACGGTTTAAAGAGGGACGTGAAACGACCGAAGACGATCCACGCTCCGGACGTCCCTCAACGTCAAAAACGGACGAAAACATTGAGAATATTGGTAAATTAATCCGCGAAGATCGTCGTCTAAGCATCCGAAGGCTTGCTGAAATAACAAGAATGGACAAAGAATGTGTTCGCCAAATTTTGCATGAATCGTTCAACATGTGCAAAGTTTGCGCAAAAATGGTGCCGAAACTCCTCACTCCCGAGAAAAAGGAATCAATAATAAAGTTTTCTCTGACATTCTAAACAACATTGACACTGATCCAGGCTTGTTAGACACGTTGACACTGAAGGAAATAATATTTGAAAGTGTGGAAGAGGTTATAGCAAAAGCGACGGAGGTTCTGAATCAGCTGACAGAAGCGGATTTTGCGGACCAGCACTGATTTCAACAATGGAAAAGTCGTATGGAGCGGTATAGAAATCGCCAAGGTGAGTACATTGAAGGCAAACAAGTTGCTACTGTAATTGGTAACGAATAAAAAGTATTATGACAGCAGTTCGGTTATTTAATAGCCACACCTCGTAGTATCTTAACGAATAAAGTTTGTCAAGACCATGGCTATATGCAATCCTTTTAAAATTAAGCATGTATTTCGATGGCACCCTGTGCGCAAGACTGTGCCGTTTTTCTGCACCGGAAGCAAAAAAATCTCCACACACTGTTAACTCTCTCTGTTAAATCCGTAGAGGAGGTGTTAGCTATAAATTTAACAGTCAGACTATGACATGTGAACTCCACAATATGCTCGTATTATTATGCAGTCCTCCCTCGGAATATAGCTGTCTCTATCGCGTCTTCTCGCCAGACGTGTTAATCGAATTTAAGTCCGTCTTCATTACGTCCCTTTCGCAGTGTGTTTCATATTTAGAGAATAACGTAATAACACGGCAACGATTCGGTTTAACACCGAACTTGACGCGAAGGCGAAACAAAACAGTTTCCGGGAAGTATTATATATCTGAGATGCGTCGCGAAGTTTCTAGCGACATGATGCAAATGCTCGTCTGAGAAAAGAGGTAAAACGGAACAGTCTAGACGCTACCCCGTTGAATAAGTTGATCCGCATCTTGGAAGATGTCGGTGGAGTCTCTGCAGCCTCCTCGGATGATGTGAAAATTATGCATGTATTTGTCCTAATCAACCCATAAATAATGAATGATGATTCGGGTATGATTTCCTTCTACATTGCCCGTTGCTCTGAGATAGAACATCTTAAAAGCCTTTGAAGTCACCGGCTTCTTTAATTAAAAATTTGGATAAATATAAAGAAGGCAAGGACTTAAAGTTACGACTTAAAGTTACTTAAGTCTTATCACACAGACATGGAGATTTTTTTTGCGTTAGACCTTGCTGATACAGGGCTCAAAACAATTTTTGAGTTTGATAAATATAGGATACAAGTATATTTTCTAGTAGGTCTACTTAAAAATGAAACCAATTGACAATATGTGTTGCGAATAATAACCAATATCGTATATCATTGCTATAGGCAAGGAATTGGAACTTATATTTCCAATAAAACTAGAAAAATATTTAATTTATCACAATTTCTGGACTTACACAGGGTTCAGCTTTAGGGCTGTTGTATCTTTATACACATTGTGTAATAAACATAAACAAGCACATATGAAATACGTATATGAAAGGCAACAGATAAGCATTTCTAGGTTAAAAACGAGAAGACCTATAACAATCAGTAGCATTTAAAGTTTTGGTGCCGCTTATAGTTCAATATGTCGTTCACCTTATATATTCCACAAACACTAAACGTGTTTTCATATTATTGTGTTCATTTCAATTCAATTAAATTATTAGAGTGGAATAGATTCTAATAAGACATATTGTATAAAATGGAATACTCTACCTCGTGAACAGAATTTAGTTGCTGAAATGTCATATGTTGCATACTTCTGAAACTGAACACATTCATATAAGACTTTTTCAATCTAAAAATTAATATTTTTTGTTATAAATAGTTTGTCGTTTCTTGTTTGACCGAGTCTACTTTAATTCATCTGTTAACTAACTAAAGTCATTAAGCTTCAAAGATAGGATAAATTATTTACACTTCATTAAGCCCTTTCCCTGTTACCACTCTCAATTTTTAGAGAGTTAGGTTAAATGTGACATTATATGAGGGAATAAATATGCCTGGAAAACATTCCCAATCCCGTGTATGGGGTAAATAAAGTTTTATAATAGCTTATTTAGTACTACAGTACAATAATATTTACATAATAATAGTTGTATGTGCATCATATAACATGGTATATACCATTTTATATGACAACATTCATTGTAATTTGATGTACCTATATTATCTCTTGTGTAAAACATTGTATCCTCAATTAAGTACCAAGTTACATATGCAGTAGCACTGATTTATTTTTTAAAATAAGAAGTATATTTAAAATAAGAAGTATAAATTAGAAGTATAGTATGTTTTATTAATGTGCTAAAATAAATATCATTTACTAATCATTTGGAAGAACGTTGTTACCATGAATAAAAATAAAAGAGGACTATGATGCGACGATTTATTATAATTTGTTATTTGAATTACATAAAAAAATGTTTAAGCCCAGTTAATAAGTTTGTATTTTACTATTGGTACCTACCAATTTGAATTTAAAAATTGTCAATAAAATTAATAATCACGCAGGACATGTTTTATTTTAAAATGTAACTGGTGTAATTTTATACGATTTTCCTCTATTTTTAAGCATATGAAAATTATTTTACATTGCAGTGTTACGTTTTGCTTTGGGGAATAAATATACGAGATAATCCAGTATTTCAATGTTTTTGCGAATTCGCGTCGCTATGCATAGTAACTAGTTTTATGTACTGGATCAAAATAATAAACTATGGCATTAAAAATGGAAAAAAAAAACGAGTATTCAGTTTCTCGTATTGTGAGGTATAAAATTTTCAGCTATCAAATTGGCATGACGTAAATAGTACATTGCACATTTTCGGTTACCCATGTATTCGTTTTTCATTTTATAATCTCTTCATTTATATATTTTTTCATTTTCTCATGTCTCTATTTTACCATTCTACAATTTTTTTCATCTTTTCGTTACAACATTGAACTATTTACCTTTTTATCATTGCATTTTTATTTATTTTTTCTCTACTTATTTCTTTATTAACGTTTCTAGATTTACGACAGGAGCAACTTCATTTGGTCTTCCATATAGCTCTATATACACTTACACAATAATTACGTAACAAAATTGCCTATATTAGACGAGACTTGAACCCACTGACGCTGACTTGCTGTGTGTCTCAAACTACCACATCTTCTACCACTTACTAGATAGCACTGTAAGCATTGATTAACTTGCAGTGCCAGCTTACATCACATGATCCATATGTCCCTTTCTAAAGTCCCAAAACTCTTCAAAATGTTCCAATCAGAACCGTAGTAATATTTATGTCCTCGCAGTTTGCGTACAAACGTTTTCATTTCTCTTAAATTTGTCAGTGTGCGCCATACCGCTCTTTTATGACTCGGATGTAATGCGAGCGGTCAACAAATTTACTTTTTAATGTTCGAGGATTAAAACGCCCCCTATCGATGCGGGGGCAAATTTTAATAAACCGGCGCAATGTCCACTTCATGACCTTTATGATGGAACAAAAAAAGGGTGTCGTCCGACAACTTACACTTCCTATTTGCGAAACTAAAGTGATAATATAATAGTATTATGTATTATAGTGTGTGTGTTATGTATGTATTATAATCTACATATTATTATGATAAGAAGAATAAAATAGTAATAATAAACTTCAGAGTGCCGACTGCATAACTCGTCAGGCCCAGCAGCTTGGAAACATGGTTCACCAACACCCACCGTTCAGGCATGGCCATTGAGTGACGGCTCCGCCATACTACAAATATACTTCTGAAGGTATGCTGGTGTCAGAAGTAGCAATGATGTACTAGGACCAGCTAGTTATCACCAATCGAACAGATATTGTGCTAATAAACAAGAAACAACGAAGAGACTGCCACATACCCACAACATTCAGAAGGCTGTACGAGACTTCTCTCGACAAGACTGCGAAATATGAAAACCTAGCAATCGAGCTGAAGCGTCATTGGATAATAGAGAAGATAGAGACATACAGGGACGCCCTAGTGATATCGGCAGAAGGACTGATGACTAGATTTTCCAGCAGCGCAGCATTGAAATGTCATAATGTCATTAGAAGCGGTCAGGCAGTCTTATTACAAACTTGCCACATTTGATATATTCTTTGATGCCGCGACGCTTCACAAGGAAGTTAGCAAGCACTTATTTAATAGTGCTCTTTGATTACAAAATATGTTTATCTATAATTATTCTTCCAACATAATATTTTATTTTATAGACGTGTAACGATTTAAGTATTTCTAACATGCTTACATATACGTATTTGATTTAAAAAATTAATTAATTAAAAAATGGATGACACCTGCCTCCCACGTGACTAACGATGAATTAAAGAAGTGGGAAATAAGAAGAGTCATTTAAAGAATCAAACAATTTGATTGAATCATTTAGTTCAACCAGCAAAAGGGTTTTAGGGTACAAAATTGCCAACCAATTAGATCTGTCCATTACGTCAACACTGACCCTGAGTGGGACTTGCCTGTTAGGTGTGGCAATTATATCTGTCTCACTTTATCCTTTACTTAGGCCTCACTTCCTTTCCTTTTTCTTGGCTGGCTACTAATTTGAGAATACGTACGGTATATGCAGATGTCCTAATTTAAGAACCAAATAAATTTACATTGGAAAATCTTTCGGTTTCCGGTAAAAGTCAATATCTAATACAAATCATCAAACTTATGATATTATTGTGGGGGCCTTTCGCGTGGCCTTCAATGTTGTAATTTTGACGCTTCGGCGTATTTACACACTTTTCACAAGTATTAGACCGTAGCATGTAAAAATTAATATCCCCTACCAGTTTATTTACCCTTTATAGATGCATTCATTATTGGTAGGTGCTCCCCAGAGTTTATCCCCAGAGTAATCAATAACGCCACCCTTTGTCTGGCAACAAAAGAGCCAAGGTAAACCCTGCACCTACGTTGAAATAGAATATGTGAAAAGAAAAGAAGTTTGCCATTTTTTGACTTGTAAACAAATAAAATGTTGCTGAATATTAATATACCTGTATATTATTATATATCAGTATATAAGGAATATGCCAAGAAAATTGGTCAAAATTACGTGTTGGCTGACGATAATGGCTGTTTTAGATTAATAAAGATTCAGCTAATTATCATAAAATATTATTATGTCTACAAAATATTACGCTCTAATTTTAGAGCACATATTTTGACGCAATTGCTTGCATATTGTCGTCGTGTTACGTAACGTATTACAGTTTGCAATTTGCATTGCCATCAAGAAAAATTGCAGCAATTTTTATTATGCACATGCGTATTTATGTTTATTTGTTAAGAAATTGTTCAAACAAACATAAACACGCGTGGGTGCAATAAACATTGTTATAATTTTTCTTGCTGGAAAGAAAATTGTGAATTGTAAAGCGGCCTATACTATTCTTTTTCAAAGTATCTGTTGCATAAATTTCTTTGGTGGAAACTGATACAGACATATATGTAAGTAGAAGTTACGATACTACGTGCATAGGAGGATATTAAGCTAGTTCCTCCGCAGCAGTCCATTTAAAAAGTTTTGGCTTAGTATTCACGTTATACATATTAGCAGTATTAAGACCGTACAATACGTTTTTGTTATAGTGACTGTACTGAAATGAATGAAATTTATGAAATATTATTCTGTATGAAAATCTGGCGTCGCGTATTTATTTCCCTTACTCATTTTATACAGCCCAGACGTACTTATAGTTTCTAAGCGCAGTAAACATATGTAAACATTGTAAACACCTTTACTGTTTTTGTTGTTTAAATTAAAGAAACAATGATGGGAGATCGTATCCGTTACAAAGGAAGATTTATTAAAAAAAGTCCTTTATAAAAAAATAAAAGTTGCGAAAAAAATAAAATATTGCAATAAGTAATGTTATTTATCATAAATGTTTTGTTTTATGTTTGGTTATAATTTTATCGTTCAATATATTTTGTGTTTAATGTTACAATTTATAACAAATGAATAAAGTATTGTGTAAGACTTATTCCTTCATGTTAATGCATATCAATTACTTGTTAAATGAATATTTTAAAGTATTTGCTTTTATACTTTTTGATTGCTTCATATGTTCGAGCTTTGCCGTATCATTCCACCGCAACTATTCTTATATCCCTTCCACAGAAAATGATCGTCTAAATGAGTTATTTATTTTAATTGTTTATCAAAACTATGAGGTAAATCATTTCTATTTTTTGTTAATACCTTCCAAACATATTATTCAAACAAATACCTACTAGTTTTTTATCGAGATGTTAAAAGTCCGTCAATGATAACCAAAATAAATTGGTCATTTTCCCACCCTTCTCCCATGCAATATGTACAAAATATGTCGTTTTGAATTGCAATTATCTCATGTTTAATGAGGTCAATCATCTTCAAATTTTAACAGCTTTGTATTATGCATTTAATGACATATTCTAAGTTTTGAGGACTTCTTAAAATATTGCTTTCATAACCGTACTACCTTAAATGATGTATTTTTATGTCAAAAATATGTAAATTTAACTACATACAATCCTGCACTCCTCTTAGGAGAAATCTATTGCTCAGTATATTTCCTCAAAGGGGAAAACCATAGGGAAACCTAATTTTAATTTTACCTTTACCTAATTTTGACAAAAATACAATATTGAGTATCTACCTATGTAGGTAGTACCGTGACTCTTACTATATGTAGACGATTCGAATGTGTATAAGGAAGTTTAAAATATTTTATCTGCTCTTTCGTTATTACTTTTTTTCTAATTTAGTAAATTTACCCAGTCTATTTAATTCTTTGATATACATACTTATGGTCTGAATGTATTTCGTAACTTTTATAAACGTCGACTAAATTATTTTAACTTCACATTTTAAAGAATAAATTAATAAAGCGTTCGCGACTCAATTCATGCAAAAGGAAATGTTTATCAATCCCGTTATACCCTAATATATTGAATGATTGATCTCATCCAATCTAGTCATTATCAGATTTTATTATTATGGTATATACAGGGTGTATTGAAATATCTTCTTAAATTTAAGGCAACTAATAAAAATCAGGGCACGATACTCTAAATTCATTTTTACAAGCAGGATAATAAAAAAAATATATGCATATGTATATTGAACTAATCAAATGATTGTCTCCGGATTTTTCTATTTGAAACGATTCATATTCAGTATGTGTAAAGCCGACATCGGCCTGTTATGAAAAGGGACAAAGTCTACACTTCTCGTTGTAACGTGGTGAGAGGTCTTAAGCGAGGTAGCAGCTACGGTGGCGGGCGCGGTGGCGATGCGATTATAGGCGAACTTATATCCGCACACCAACGCGTTCACCGTCGATTATCGCTATTAAAAATCAATGTACATAATTTTCCTACGATGGATATAGAGAAGAAACCTTGCTCCTAGCAGTCTTAGTGGACGAAGAAAAACGCTATACCACGTTACTATAATTGTTAGAGCACATTTACTTTTTTTTTCTAAAAAACAAAGAATTTGAATTCACTATATCAACATAGATCTAGATAGTAAAGAAGAATTTCATACAATTTTTCCTTTCTTTTATCCTCCCTTTGTTATACTTGTTTATTCATTATGTGAAAAAAATCATACAAAATGGGGTATACCCGCACTTTTTCAATAAGCTTTTCTGTGTCACACATGTTTCTTATCATAGCAGATCGCGCGAACTAGGCGGGCAAATGGTGTAGGCAGCGTTCTACCGCAGGTCGCAGCGATACGCGATAGTTCGCTGCAAGAGGGGCGGACGTGATTGCTAGACCGCTCAGGTTTGCGCCCTTCCGTTTGTTTACATGTACGACGTTTGACCGCACCGCCATCGCGCCCGCCACCGCGACCGCCACCGCGCCCGCCACCGCGCCCGCCACCGCGCCCGCCACCGCGGCCGCTACCGCTCTGGTTTGCGCCTCGCTTTATTCCCTCACTACCTTCGATGCGTATGCTGTTGCTTCTTATCTGTCGTCTTACTTCATAACTGGCTGATGTCGGTTTTACACAGACTGTATAGAGTATGTGTAAAGCCGACATTGGCCAGTTATAAAAAAGGGACAAACAGAAGTTAGACGACAAATTAGAAGTAACCGCACACGCACCGAAGGTAGAGAGGGAATAATATCTGTCACCACCTGGGCCGCTAGTCATTAGAACGAGAAATGTAGCATTTGTCCTTTTTCACAACCGGCCGATGTCGGCTTTACACATACTGTATATCGCGTTGTTAACAAATATAAAAAGTGATTGAGTGTTGATGAAATGCTAATTATATATAAATTATATTATACACTCGCAAATGTAGGATAATAGATATTTGCTAGACATGTGCTAGAGACCCGCTGACAGGCTTACTTCAATGAGATTAGCGATTTTGGCTGGGATTTACAATTATGTTAAAGCGTGGAGAAATAATGTGGTCATTTTCATCAATTTGTCATTCACATTGCGTTTTTGCCAAGGTGTAATAAAAAGCATTTCTAAAATTGTTTTATGATTCCGCACACCACAAATCCAATTGCCAGAAGTGATACATTATTTACGATTATGAGATTCTTTGATTCTAATTCGGACGATTATAATTCGCCCAGAATTAATAATCAACCTTTTGGATCGATTTCAAGTAATTAATATTACTTTTAGAATATTATAAATAGAATTCGGTTTTGTAACAACATACAAAAGATCACTATAAATTTTAAATTTTCGTCATTACCATCTTTATCATCAAGTATTTTAATAATTATTTCATCCGAAATGGATTACGTTTTAAATTTTAAAGATGTAAGTAGAGTATTAAATTCTCATTTAACTTCCAGCGATGTCGACCAGCTCTCCCGTCATCTATTCTGAATGACCGCTAGGCCTCGGATCAGATCATGGGCAAGGGTTTTTGCCTGTTGTGTCCGCAGGTAGTTAGATTCGTTCCACTCGAATTTATATTAATTTAACACAGGCGATGCCTAATTAATTGGATTTGTTACTCTAGATATAAGCAATATAAGCATTTCTAACGCATTAAGAAACTCACATAGTTCTCCATGCAACGCCCCTGTTCATCACATTGATGAACCGTCCCCTAAATAATTTAAAATATGTACGCGAAGCAACTACCTGTCCGACAGCGACAGCGAAACATATTTAAATGAGTCATGACACGCCACCGAGTAGTTGTTTTCAGCGCGCTATTTTCTCTATTTATGTATCTGTTTGCGGCGAATGAGTCACGGTAATCAAGTTTTTGTCAAACGCCGACTGAAAGCAATAATGTATGCAAATTAAATCGTTTAAATTAAACCGCATGGCGTTTAGTCTCCGCCGACAGAACTTTCAGGACTAGACTTAGGGGCTCGTCAATAAATATACAAGGTATTTAAATAACATTTGCCTTTTATCTCGATAGAGCCTGATCTGAACCAAGTTGGCTTAGTTGGAGACTCCGTTATTATTAATTAAAAAAAATAGTTAAAAATATTTAAATAAAAAACTACTAGTTTTTATTAACAAACTTTTATTAAACTATGAGTTTTTAATGATGATTAAGACGATATGATTTAAAAACCAATTGAAATTTTTGCGTTTTAAAATTTTTGAAAAAATTGTATTTTTAATTGAACACTGTGCGCTATATTTTTTATAACATTATAACCTTTATGGTGGTATTATAAGGACCTAAACGTATCACAATAAATCGAAAAATAATACGAAATTAGCATGCAAAGCAGGAAACAAATGCCAATAACTTGTATCAAACATTTATTTTCCATAGTCTGTTGACAATACAACTCAAATTTAGTCATTTGTATGCATTATTTGTTTCACGAGATGTACATTAATATTACATGCAAAAAAATATTTCATTCTGAAAATGACAATGTTCTAAAACCGAACCTTGTGGCACTCTACTATACAGTAAGCGGCACCCTAATGCGTATATAGGTGGATATTAAATACATATTAAATGATACATTTTTATGTCATAGTTAGGCGAATTTACTTGGGCCGGGGGGGGGGGGCTTGGTTGTACGTAAAGCTTAGGGGGTCTTACCCGAAATCTAAAGAGCAACATTGCCAGAACTAACTGTAACTCTTAATTCTGCATAAGTCTTTATAAAAACCCTATATTTACACAATGCATTAATGTACGATCAATTAATATAAGCCAATTTAATTTTCAGACAGCGTTGCGTATCGTATAATATTACTTTAAACAGCTGTGAAACAATTTTAAAATATCTAATAGAAATACTATGTTGACATGACAACAGCGAACGCACGCAGGGAACGAACCTCAGCTCAAACAGCCCTACCGACAAACCGGATGCCTTTCATACGCCTGCGCTATCGATTGGATCGCGATTGGTTCTCACCTCATGTTTACTCTACTTACAAAGAAGTTAAATCATCAATTGCCCTTCATTCGGCTATGCACGCATTAGGCTGCCGCTTACTGTATATAGAGATCTGATATTAGATTTCTTCATTCCAATTTTAAGTTAAAATTTTCGACTACTGAGAAAATGAATCAATCCAAGAAGAGAAATATTGATTCCAGCATGCTCCTGTTTTATTAATAATCGACTGATTGGAACTTTATCAATGGATTTGGAAAAGTCCAGGTAAAATCTATAGGCGTACCATTATCCATTGATAAAGTTCAGTCGTTAATACATCTAAGGAGGCTCTTTGTAATGGATGTTCCAGGAAGAAACCGATACTGGCGGGAAGTTTTTGGGGACCACTATTTCAAAATACCATAACATCAACAGTTATTCCCTGCATCATTTTGACCTCGATTGGTGTGAAGCTTATTCATTTTAACTCATTTATTCTAAACTATTTATTTTAATCTCTTCTAATTTACTTGGAGTGGACAAATGATGTACATTACATTGGGCACCCAACATTACCACCATTCTTCCTGTTGGGATTTTCTAAATTACTGATTTATGCATGCAAGATGTTTAGCTTGTATGTTACGCATTTATGATACGGAATTATGATACCTTTCCTTCCCTTATATCTAGGGCTCCAGGAACTCCGAGAAGATGCCGTCAGGGACTTCCGACTTGTAAAATAATGTAAGTTGCACTAAATCTTTTTTTATTTTTGTTGTAATTGCACTAGTTTATATTTTATTTTTTTCTCGCATTTCTCGAGGATCACAAACCGTTTCGTTCTAGATCCATTGTCGAGTTTCGAGGTCGCAACACTTATATTGGATTCGTCTGAAACCCACAAAGTTTATTTTAAATCTAAATTTTCAAATTATGTACCTATGTTTTGACAATACAAGTCAAAAGCTGCCAATTTTCATTGGTCCAGTTATTCTTAAATTAGAAAACCAAATGGGCTTTTCCAACGAAACTAAAGGACTAGAAGGAGATTGGTGTATGCTAATGCATTAAATTTGTTTGAACAGCACATACTCGTACAACCTAAGACAACTCAAGTTAAATGATAGTGCAAGACAACTCTCCAGTTTGTCTCGCATTGTTACGTATTGATGTGAGATTCAGGCATCTGATGTTGAAGCCCCTTCTGGTTCCACAATTCCGTTGACATCTTCCTCGCACCATCTGGGGACACACGGTATAAAAATGGACGCGATCGGGTCGTCAATAAGTTGTAGTTTTGCAGGGATAAGTGGGAGATCGGAGAAGCGTCCGAGGTCCGAAGGGACATCATCAGCGGAAAGCAAATTAACTCCGAAATCGCTGGGGAGGCATAACTCCCGGTTTTATCCTTCGGTCGCATAATGTCAAGTCGCCGCCCCTCCCGCTCGTTTACACCGCGCACCGTGCGGCTGTTGGGATTTATATGCCGGCTACGCGGGGTCTAATTCTGGAAGCGGATTTGTAAAATTCCGATAATAAGTCGTATTTTATTTATCTCCCAATTTGGTTAAGGAGGCCCGTGTATGCGGACTGGGGAATTTGTAAATATATCACGGTCCATTACAGACACCTACAAATACAATTATAAGGGTTGTTGCGGCTGATCAAATATTAATATTTTTAAAGCGAGAATGATTTTCCGCTCATCGACATTTAGAAGTCGCTGATCCGGATTTTTGTCTTATCAGATCCCATTAGTGTGACATATTCAATGGCGAAAGACGAGAAAAGAACATATCGGCTTGTATTCTTACCAAGATAGTTACGGTCTTGTTACCTAGGAGGTATCGCCCTCTAGCATGATTAGATGAGATTAGACATATTCTGATCTGAGTTCGGCAAAGTCAGCAACTATCATACCCTTCCCGAAACCACACTCTAACGGTAAGTTCAACCTTAACACTGTAACATTGAAGCTGAGGCGAGAATGATTCTGCTTGGTTTGATTAATTTATTGAGTATTTATTTATTTGTTTATTTATGTATTTATTTATTTATTTATTTATTTAGAAAAATATTTGTTTTACATTTTATAATTTTATGTCTGCTGATTCAAAATTTATTTTTTACAAAACATATGTCACACAGATTCAGAAATTTTCATAGTTATATAGACGGCCACGTAATGGAGTAGACATATTGTAATAAGAGTAATGCCTAAAAGAGAGAAAGAGCATTGCTGCAAAATTTATAGAAAAAGAATATTTGTTTAATACCTCAATAGTTTCATAATTTTCTGAAACAGCCAGACTCTACTTTTAAATGCAAATTGAGTTTTCTTTTCATAGCTTTATAGGTTTTTGAAGAATTTAAATATCACACTTTAAGTAAATAACCTGTTTTTTATGTGGAAAATTTGTATATGGTAAATGTAGTGATGCCTTAGGAATCGTTTTTTATAAGTGATTTGCCTATTCGACATAATAATATACGAGAGTGAGTCAAATATGAACTGGAATTTCTTTTGTGTGGTCGCTAAGGCAGGCGTAGGGAGGAGGCTCGTACTGCTGGGCGTGGTAGGCGGGGATGTTCATGTGACTTCCTGTACTCCGGTCAGTTCCGGTCTCTCCGTTCTTATATTGGCATCGCAATCAGTAAGCAAGAGGTTCGCCCTCAGGTCACGCAATGCATCATTATAAAATTTCTCACAATTGAAGGCGTCAAACCAGCCGAAATTGTTCGAAGACTTGAAGCACAGTTTGGGGACACTTGTTTGAGTGTACGAATGGCACAAACAGTTTTTGGAATGACGAACACAAGCCAGCGTGAATCAGCTAAACTGTGCCACTGTTCGGCGCCTTCGGAGAAATACCAGCGAGTCATTACAGATGAACTGGGGTTTCGAAAAATTTCGAAAAAAGTTTCGAAAAAATTTCAGGTACAGACGCGAGACTACGATCAGAAACGTGACTCATCTTCACAACAACGCAACATTGGAACGCACTCCCTATTGTCCTGACTTTGGATTATCACAAGTTTGAGCCACTGAAAGAAGCACTGGGAGGCGAGCGATCGTCGATGACGCTGGTGTTGAGGCTTTCGTGTACAACTGACAGGAAACATGCCGCCATTCTTTTTATGATGATGGCATTGAAAAACTTTTAATCCATTGGGGAAAATGCATAACAAAAGCAAGAGATTATATAGAAAAATAGTATGTATTTTCATGTATCATATATTTCAAAATGAAAATTCCGGTTAATATTTGATTTACCCTGGTACAAGAGTAAATAAAAGCTTGTCGTTTTTGGTGGTGATACCCTCTTAAGACCCAAACTTTTATGTCACTTATAAAATTTGATCGTTATAAACGATTGAAATCCCCCTAAATTCTACTTCAATTTTGTATTGATTTAAGAATAGCCCACAGAGACTACTATTTAAATATTTGTTGCTGACATTTGGAAATTTGTATCACATATTTTTTCAATACCTACCTGATTATTAAAATTGAGTCTTCAGCATCACTAATTAGGTATCTATTCCTTTAGAATTTGACGGAGAAGTAGATAATGGAGAATAACTTTTCCCGGGGAGTTCTCAAAAAGTGTTATTGTTGTTTTGTAACCTTTTTGTAAGTTACATTTCCTTTGCAAGTGGAAATAGCAGTCGCCAACTGTGTTTCGTGTATTGAATAGCAACAGGAGACCGAATCGTTCGAACAGTATTATCAGAGATGTTAATGCTTTGGAGTGGCCGGGATTGTAGTGTTGAATGGATCTGAATAGATTCGGGTCAAGATTAATCCTGGATTAAATTCGAGATACCGTCCGCAGTCGACTATTTTAGAACCCGATAGAGAAATCCCCTTTTGCGTGTATTAATTCCTCATAGATTTTGACCAGCGGATGATTCGTATTTACCGGCAATACCAAATCGGCGACCGATGAACTTTGTATTTATCGCTTTCAGTAGCGCGCACGTTAAATTACTTAATTCGATTATTCCACGAAAAAATTTTTATCGCGTGTTTGATCAACTGGAATGAGGCAACAAAATTAGATATTTTTTTATTAAATAAATTTATGATACAGCGGGCGGAAGGTCTATACTCATGGTAGGATTAAGAAGTACACAAGGAGTGACTTTATAATACAGGATCAGGCAGAATGATCTTATTTTGAAATGTGCACCACGCTGCACGGTGTTTCAGAATCAACATAAAGCGGCCATAAATCGTGAGTTAAGCCAATTTTGGCTTAAAAACAGAAATAAAAACAGGGTTTTGTTCGTCTCGGACTATATTTTCAGGATCCGTTTCCCTCAATAGTGCTAGAATATAGTGTACAAGTATGTGCTGTAACATCGCTCATAATTGTTGAAAAAGTGTTTCGGATTTCGCTCTTTTTATTTAAAAATAAAAAAAACTGATATTTTTTCCGGATTCCACGGAATAAAAACTTTTTTTTTTAAATTTTGTAAGGTTATTGAATTATAAAATTATTATTACACATATGTGAAAGCAAATTTTTTGTTTGGGGACAAGTGCGATATATGTCATTAACGTATTTTTTCCCGTAGAATACGGGAAAAAAATCAGTTTTTTTTTTTAAACTAAACGAGTTCAGGAAAAAATAGTGAAAACTGAAACAGTTGAAGCAATGTTGAAAGTTGAAGTGAATAGTTTAAGCGATGTTACAGCACATACATGATATTCTAGCACTATTGGGGAAAACGGCCGCTTTACGTTGATTCTGAACCACTGTGCGGTGTTGGCAATGGACGGATTTATTTCGACTTCTGGAAGATTTGTGATTTCAGTTCATCATGGCGTGGAATGGTGAACATTGTGCCTTATAATTAAGGCTTCTTTAAGAAATAATGATTCTATCATTGCCACGCAACATTTATTTCGTCGACACTTCGAAGTAGATAGGTAGATATGGCGGAATACCTGACAGGAAAACCATAGCGTCATGAATTAAACATTTCAAGCATAAATACAAAATAGACACAGGTCTACAAAAGAAAAATCTGCTCCAGGAACTAAACCTATCAAATCCGAAATATTTTTTTTGTGCTGAAACCGAATTTTTAACTCAAAAACCTTTCTACCGCGTGGATTCTAAGTAAATCCCGGTTTTTTGTTGTCAAAATACATTTTAATGCGAAATATATATTCTTTAAATATATCAGTTTCAGATACAGATTTATCATTTCTTAACCAGAAATGACATTTCCCAAGTATTTTTAAGCGCTGAATACGATCCCGTTGTCAAAAAAATAGGTTATCAAAAAACATATGTATTTTTATTATTTTCACTTTTATTATGTTTGTTTTTGATTCTATTGTATAAATTGGTTTTTGTTCCTTTTTGTATGTTTATTGTTCTTACTATTTATTGTTTTGTTAAGTTTTCTTCTTTTCGTTATGATATGACTTATCGTAGCAATAGTGTGAGTGCTTAAAGTTGTTCAGGCTCGATTGCTTCTGAAAATATATTTATTGCTGCTGTGAGCTTGCTTTGCCAATTTTCTTGCTATTGCAGGTTTCCTGGAACCAGCTACTTCGGGCTTTGTTCAGAAAGTACAACATATATAAGAATGCCGGAATCCTTACGATTCAGTATATACTTCCGAAGTAACATCAATTTATAGGGAATTTCAAAGAGAAGAAATGGTCGTAAACATACTTCGGAAATAACATGTCTGGTCATACGTTCTTGAAAACTCTCAAATTCCTCCATTTCGGGGCTGTTTTTCACCCTAAATTCTCATAGGATGGAAGGGTCCAGCATAAATTTTGACAATGGAGTCGTACTAAGCACGTAAAAAATACTTCGGAAGTGAAGTTCCGAAATTTCCACCCTAAGTTCTGATTTTGTAGGAAATGGAAGTTTCTACCACTAATTTTTACAACAGAATCGTATTCAACGCTTAAAAATACTTCGGAAATGACATTTCTGGTGAAGGAATGATAAATCTGAAACATTTAAAAAAAAACGCATAAAAACGTTATTTTATCAACAAAAAAGCCGGGATGTACTGAGAATCTACGCAGTATAAAGTTTTCTGAGTTAAAAATTCGGTTTCAGCAAAAAAAAAATACTTTGGATTTGATAGGTTTCATTCCTGGAGCAGAAAAAAATATTTTTTCGAGACTTGTAATTTAACTAACACTAAACACATTAAAATTGTGTATTTTTTTGTTGACTTTTGGAAGGTGCACAAAACTAACACACAGTTAAACCAAAGCATAAAATCTCTAAAATGAAATTTATCTAAAATATACTCGTACATCGCCAGAGTGAAAAAAAGGATGGATTACCGTGTTAATACAACAACAATAACAGTACTGCAATTTCCACATTTCGGGGCTGTTTTTAATTGCAATCATATAACTTGCAACACGCCGCAGAGAAGTTTAAACAAGGGAAAAATGTCCTATGATAATATCAGGAAATATAAACTTTCGCGTAATCGTAACCTTTTGCGCTTTGACCCGGCCTTTTAAACTATAGAAAAATGTATACAGCGCTATCCGGACCATTTAACCTGATCTTTATCTGCAGAAAAGGATACGATCGGTGCAAGGAAATTTACGCCTCAGCAACTTTATGATTTTTTACATTTACGTCCGTTTTTATGGCAGCAAAAATGTTGGAATTTTCTGTTTCGGAATACGAAATGTGGAATATTGGAGTCTGGGGGCAGCGTTCTGCTCCCCAACATAGAAACGGAGCACGCGGACATTCATAAAGAAGTTCAATTATTGGTAGAGTGCCTCGAAAAGTTTTCTGTACTTAACTTACTACTCTTGGGGTTGATAATTGGCTGTAGTTTAGGTAGATATAATAATAATACACGTGTTATATAAATGACAAATAGGTATTAAACAATATTTTCAGAAATTATTATATCTATAATGGTGTCATTAATACAATGAATACTCATATATATGAAAATATTTGAATGCCTGTATCTAATACAAAAGGCATTTAAAAAAGGCGTCGTCAAATTGACAAAGCATAAACCAACTCTATTAATTTTACTGTCATCAGATTGTCTTTTACTATTTGTAATTGATAGAAATTACTATACTACCCAGAAATTTTTTTCCCGTTTTTTTTTCTGATGAACTATCTAAAAATGATAAAAAATCTTGACATGATAAAATAAATAAAAATCTTAAAGCAGATTTAAAATTACAAGCTTTTTTCCAAACACGTTTCAGCGCCCCCGAAAGGTCGGAAAAAACCCCCCTCCGGTATATTTAAATTTCATTTTGAATTTTTCCGGGGCCAAAAAAAAATAAATTTCCCCCAAAAAAAAAAAGGGGGGTTTTTTTAATTTTAGGGGAAAAAAGGGGGCCCCAAAAACGCCCTTTTTTTTTTTTTTTTCTTTTTTTTTTTTCCATATCCCAATTTTTTTCCCACTATTTTTTTTTTTTTTTTGTCCCCCCCCCCCCCCTCCCGTTGTTTTTCGATAGACTTGAAATTTTAATTGTAGCCTTCTTATATAGATTATCAATCGAAGTACACACGATTTTTGCGAGTGATAATTAATTAGATTTGTAATGAACAGTACAAATATTATATTGTGCAACAGTACAATAAAAGTGGTGTACCAAGACTGTTACAGTGTACGCCGATTTCCTCCTCCAGAAAAATTTTGTTTCATGTTACCTGGAGCTACGACTCCATTTTATAACTTAAATGAAAGTAAAAAATACTTTTGTATACATTAATAGCCATAGAATCAAGTGTCAAAATTTCAATGAAATCTTTTTCAGGACGGTTGAGTAGCATAACCCCTTAAAATTACTGGTATTTGAAAATTTGTGTATCAGTTATTAGGCCCATGACGAACTTTTTTGGCGAATTTTTCTTTCAATATGACTATCATTTTTCAATATGAGCATCAACTTCCTTTTTTTAGAATTAGAACGGTGCCTTTCCTCCATATATTGATTCTACGTGTTATTTTAGGTAGACTTTCATAAGGTTACTCTACCCTTTTCTTACCGAATTTGACATATTTCGGATTTTTTGAAATTTTATTAATTTCAATTTGTTCATTAAAGAACAACATTTAGAAAAAACTCGAAACAACTCAGAAACGATAAAATATAGGGGCACCGTATGAAAATCTACCTAAAATGGCGTGCAGAATTGATATATGCAGCAAAAAAAGGCACTATTCTGTTTAAAATAAGGAAGTTGACACTGACTTCCCTGTATAACAGAAAGTCTTGAAAATATTTCCGTTAAGTTCGCCATAGACATATTACGATATGTCAACATTCTCAAAAATCCAAAATTTCCCCAAACTACAAAACCTTTTAATCCCCAACCCCGGTGATCCCCCTTTTTTTTTAAATAAAAAAAATGATTTTAAAATTTTTTTTGAAATACATTATCTTGAATAATATTCAATTATCGCATATATAAAATATTTTGAGCCGGATAATTAAATACATACCGAGAGGGCTTACATGCAGAAGGATGTAATCAAACTACCGACGAAATATATTAAAACACCTCGTACCTACCCAATTTATATCTGATACTGTGAAGACAAGAAAGCTGTCGTTTCATTTCTAGCCCCGAAGTGTCTGTGTAACCCCAGGGGCTCCTTAACTTTCTACATTATACACTTAACAACCTTATTATAACCCTTTGTGAGACACTGGCGTGATCAACGGTATCTGAAGTAACCTGACATATTCAATTAAGTAATTTAAAAACGACTTTACGATACGGTCTTGTGAGAAAGTCTTGCATGATCAAGCTGAAGAAGATTAACTACATATATATTATATATAATAAATGTATATTATTTGGTCCGGTCCAAGTAGGTTTCTTTCTTATTAAGGGTGAAATATTGAGATAAAAAAATGGGCATAAATATACCAAATACATTTTATGCCGAGTATCTCTTGTTAGGTATCTGCACTTTTTATCTGTATCTTCTGTTCTATATCTCTATTTTCCTCCTTCTAGTTCTTGTCTTCCATCGTCTCTCTCCTTTCCATTCCAATTCATTTCCTCATTTCCTTTGAATTTTGTCATTAATATATGTGTGAAATAACTGTGTGGTGCTATCGTCAATAATTTTTAGTCAAAAAAGTCACGTTTCATATTTTTAAAACTCTTACTATCATTTCTCGAAATATCGTTATTTATTTATTTTTCTAAATTGTCTATATTAATTCGTTTATTTACATAAACAGTATAATTTTCCTATTATTTACTACGGATGGAGCTGTTTTCCTTCAAGATAGGGATCAGGCTATAACAACTAGTCGTTAAGATTTGGTGGTTCGATAAATCCCCTACAAAAATTATTCGTTTAAGTTTAGTAGATATCATAGATTTTTACAGTCGGTAACATTAATGTTTAATTCATTTCCAGATCTAAATTGAGCCTATTGCTAATGTTTTCGTCAGTTATATGTAAAAATTGTTTAAAAAAAGGAGCTATCAAAAAAGAAATTGGGGATGCTCCAAAAACAGTTTACCAATTTCCTTCATATTTATTGTAACCTAAAACATATTTATGTTTCCATAATCAAATTCATATTTCAATGGAGTTAGTAATATTATTTTCATCTTTTTATGTGACAATATAAATCCTAAATATTATTTGGTGGTTATCCAGTTCACTGCGTTGTAAGAATTGAGTTTCATGCAATTTCGGTAACTTTTCGTTAGGAGCGGAAGTTGGCAGTTTATATTTACATAACCGTAAACATGTGGCAATATTATGTACAAAGCCTTTGCTGCTAGTAAACAGCAGGATACGTCTCGTGTCAGCTACTTCATATACGAAGGATTACAAAAATCAGTTTATTGCCTTAATATAATATTATCCATCTCCGAAACTTATCAAAACAACATAATTTTAAGTTTAAATGAAGGTGATGTTTACTACAAGAGTATAAATAGGACAATTGTGTAGTAAATATATATACCTCGTTTTATATAGTAACACTTTGCTTCTTCAAATGCTTTGCTTGTAAATTCAACTAACTAATTGTCATCTCTGTTGCACAGCCATATTGTTTATTTCACTTGATAACAATAGTGGTAAACAATCAAACAACAATTTTAAACTTCGAACTCATACTTTGCAAATGAAAATTGGTTTTCTTAGTAACAGGACAATATTTGGCAAGAATTCAACGAACCTCAAAATTATTGCAGAGCTGAATAGTCGCAACGAATTATTGTAGAGGGCAGGACGGCTCGAGGATTTAATAATCGGTGAAAATTAGAAGGGGTGTTCCATCTGGCGATCTGGCAGGCCACTCCATCCAACAATTTGGGAATACCTCAACTAAATAAGAACGGACAGGTGCTGCACAATGTAGAGGTTGTAATCATGCTGAAAAAAGGGGTGCAGCATTGAAGAAAGAGTCCCAGAACTCTTTCTTCAATGCTGCACCAGGCACTTTCTGGGGATATTGGGTGTAACACTCCAGCATTCATCAGAGATTCTCAGTAGCCCAATAATGGCAGTTTTTATTATTGACATGGCCGTTCAAAACAAAGGTAACCTCTGTTGCAAAATTGTATAGTTGTTGCACTTGTTCGCAGAATTCACTTCGCCCATCTTTATAAGGATACTTGCTTTTTTTACAAACTTGTAGGCTGCCATATTAAAATTAGAAGCGAATTTGTTAATTGATGATTGACAATTTTCTAACAAATCATTAGACTGACCATCTTCTGGTGCTGAGGGTCGACCAGATTTAAGAAGATCACGAGAATGTCCATATTTAAGGTATTGAAACTAGACTCGTCTTGGGGTGGGTACCGGAACCTTCGGCGTGGAAAAAAAAAAATGGCCGTTTTTCCCCCCCCCCCCCCCCCCCCCCCCCTCCCCCCCCCCCGCGCCCCCCCCCCGCGGGTCCCCCCCCAGGAGAAAAAACCCCCCTATTTTTTTTTTTTTTTCCCCCTTCTCCTCTTCTCCCCCCTCCCCCCCCCCCCCCCCCACCACCCCCCCCCCCCCGGATTCTGGGTATTTTTTTTTTGGGGGGGGGGCGTTTTTTTTTTTTTTTTTTTTTTTAGACTCGTCTTGCTTTGGTTAATCAGTTGCCGATCAGGGTGAGTTCTATTGAACAATTCAACTACTTCTCTTTGGGAGCGCATCATGTCTCCAAATCCAATCAAGCACTGAAGTTCAACCCCCTCTTTCTGTTAGTTTAACCATTTTTTATAAAATGACAAAGTTACTACTCATTAAACATTTAAAATACACTGCATGTAGTGAGAAATTAGTGGTGTGTCGTTCCTTTCGAAACCTTTTTTTGAAACGGTTTTTTTTGGAAACAACCCGGAACGGTTTTCCTTCCCCCCCGAACCATTATTCCGGAAAGGAGGGTCCCCCCCCCCCCCCCCCCCAAAACGGGGAACTTGGCGGGGAAGGGGGGCGGCCCCCCCCCCCCCCCCCCCCCCCCCCCCCCTTAAACCCCCCGGGGGCGCGCGCCCCCCCCTCGCCCCCCCGGATTTGGGTGAATGTGAGTTTGGGTTCGGTGGGGCCCGGGGCGGGGGGAAACCCCCCCCCCTGCGGGGTGGGGGTGGATGTGTTTTGGCCCCCCCCCCCCACATTTTTTTTTTTTTTCCCCCCAAAAAAAAAAAACCTTTTTGGTCCCCCCTCTTTTTCCCCCCCCAAAAAACCCCTTTTGAACCAACCCCCTTTCCTTGTTTAAAAAAATTGGGGGTTTTTCCCCCCCCCCTTTTTGCCCCCCCCCGTTTCCCCCAAAAAACCCCCCCCCCCCCCCCCCCCCCAAAAATTCGTTTTAAAAAAAAATTTTGAAAAAAAAAAAAAAAAACAAAAGGGGGGGAACCCCCCCCCCCCCCCCCCCCCCCCCCCCCCCCCCCCTTTTCCCCCCCCCCCACCCCCCCTTTTTTCCCCCCCTTTTTTTTGGCCGGGGGGGCCCCCCCCCCCCCCGCCGCGGGGGGGGGGGGGGGGGAGACCCGGAGGTGGCCCCCCCCCCCCCCCAAAAACAAAAAAAAACCCCCCCCCCCCCCCCCCCCCCCCCCGCCTCCGGCCCCCCCCCCCCCCCCCCCCCCCCCCCCTTTTTGTTTTTTTCGTTGGTTTGTGGGTGGGGGGGGGGGAAGGGTGGCTCCCCCCCCCCCCCCCCCCGGCGCCCCCGGCGCCCCCCCCCCCCCCTTTCCCCCCCTCACCCCTTTGTTTTTTTTTTTTTTTTGGCCCCAAAAAAAACCCCACCCCCCCCCCCCCCCCCCGCCGCCCCCCCCCCCCCCCCGCCCCCCCCCCCCCCCCCCCCCCCCCCCCCCCCCCCCCCCCCCCCCCCCCCCCCCCCCCCCCGGCGCGGGGTTGGTTTGGGGGGGGGGGGTGGGGTTCCCCCCCCGGGATGGGTCTTCCCCCCCCGAAGAAATGTAAGGTATAACTTAAAAGAGCCTATTTAGTGAAGTCTTATATTAAGTTTCTATCGCTTAGAGTAAAAACAAAAATATAGGCACTTTTAAAATTGTAAAATCGTTTTTCATTTCACCCATACTCACTAATTACCTTAGCATATGTAAAAACAAGTGCTTCTTCCAATTCCGTAATAAAAAATGGGGTTGCAATCAAAAAAAGAGTCGATGATGTCATACCTACTCCACGAATCGTTCTGTATGTATAATTGGAAAAAATGCGCAAATAATCCCTTACTGAACAGCTCTGTTAATGTAAATAATTTTCCACTGATTGCAAATACGGATAAAAACTCCACAAGCTGCCACTGGGAAAGTCTAATAGCACGAAGTTAGACTTTTTCTAAGCTGATAGCTATTTGTTACGGTTGTTCAACAATAAATTAATTATCTTTTCAAAAAGAATAAGATTAATCACGTGTGATGGAAAATGTCGTGCCGGCGTTGCTTTCGCCCAGTTTTTTGCCCGACCCAGCACCGCCATGGATTCTCTTTAACGCGAAAAACTCTCAAGGATTTTCTGTCACCTCGCGAAAGTTGATGGCGTTAGACATTAACGATGAAACAACGCCGGGGTTCACACATTGTTTTCACGTACGACGTAAAGTAGAACTAATGAGCAGTGCAGTTTTTAATATATCTCCCGGGCTAATATTTCGGAAGCGACAATTTAGTTAATGGGCAACACGTCATTAGCGCTGAGTACAAAAAATATACGGGGTACTAGCATTGTGTTGTAATAATATAACACAAATTAAAACAAAAATTCTCTGAATAAATAATTGGGTCAAATAATTCTTTATCTTAACTTTTGGAATGAACGTTTAAACTGATTGTGTTCGGTATAATATTAGAATTCTTTGTACAATGGCAAGATTGCTTGCCATGTAAACAAATCGTTCCTACCAACTCGAGATTAAAAGTTTCCTTGAAAATCTAATAAAACAAAATTTCGGCTTAAAATTTCAAACAGGCAGAAGTCGAGGACAATTTCTAATTAATTTCAGTAATGGGCTTAGTCGATTGAAGAACAGTTTTCGAGGCAAAACATGCCTTGTTTAATAATTCACAGTCACGCCTACTTCGAACTTAGTAATGCTAGCGTTTCTCGAACTTTGTTAGTGAGACCCATTTAACTTAGAAAATGGCAGTGTATTAATCAAAAACTTTAATAGATGCATACACCGTCGAGCCTTTTTCATGGAAATTCCTGCGTTATAAGAGTTTTGCGAGATCCAAGATGCGGCGAGGGCTTTGTTCGGCATTGAACCGATGGAGATTTAGTTTGTTTTTTATGTAGATGACGCGAAAGTTAGCGACCTGTTTAAGTCTGTCCCGATAAGCTTATGTGTTAGTTTTGCTGTTAAAATTGTTCTCGCTAATGTTGTAAAGTTTGGTCAGAGGAGATTAAAAATTAGTTACTGGATTTACCCATTCATGGACTTCCATTACCCAAGGATGGAAATGCCTGAAGGAGATACCCGAACGAGAAGAGTTAATCGTCGCTGACTGCGGAAATTCTCTTGGGTGAGTTCCCAAAATACCCTATGTTGAACTACGTCGGAAGTGGTATGTACAGTACGCGTCACCCTAAAGCGTACATAGCAGAATGAAGGGGAACTGATAAGTTAACTTCTTTGTTGAGTAGACCTCACCACCGCTTAATATGAGGTGGTAACCAATCGCGATCCGATAGCTAGCGCAGACGTATGGCAAGCATCAGATTTCTCGATGGAGCTGTTTGGATTGAAATTTGAAATAGCATTTTTACCATACGAGTCGGAACACCAACGGTTTTAGAAGCAGGTCCGGTTCGGAATCGTTTCATAGAATCGAAATACATATTTCGTAGAACATCGAAATATACTGAGCACTTTTAAACAGATAAAGCCCCATCATTTGTATTGTGTGTCGTGTTGCGCGATGAATGAAATATTGAGCGAACGAATCCATTAGAGTCAATACTTGAAATGAACTATTGTATGACGTTATATGTCACACAAGGATACGTCCGACCACTGGGACCTTTTACTAGTACGTTTATTCAAATATTCACCATTTTATTATCGGTATTTTCGTAAGGGGGTATGGGGCCCACGCCATAATTTAGGGCGTGGTTACTAGACCTAAGTAGAAGCTATAATGGCAAAAAATCTTGGGAAAAAATCTTCAGGAAAAACGTGCGAATTTTTTTTCCAAAAATGGCTTCCTCCGGGCAGATCTTGGAAATGACTTCATAATCGCCGAGTAAATACAATTTTTTATACTTGTGATTTTCTTGACATTTTGAGATCTATAAAAGTTATGGTAATTTGAATTTTTATTTTTAAGATCCCTGCCCACCGACCGCCACGAATGGAAAGCAAGCAGCGGAAAGATTTAATTTTAAGTTAAAATTATTATTTAATCAATACAGTCTGAAAATGAAATTGGCTTATATCGATTGATCGTACCTCAATGCATTTTTATAAATATAGGGTTTTTATAAAGACTTATTATGCAGAGTTAGAGTTAGATCTGGCAACGTCTAGAGTTCTAGTTTGTGGAATAAGTAATAGTACTTACTTCCATATTGAATCTTCCATTTTGAAAAGAGAAGATTGTGAAGTAAGTAATAGTACTTACTCCACAAACTTTCTTCGTTTCTTCTTTCTTTTCAAAATGGAAGATTAAACATGGCTAATATAAGGTATAGGTACACCTTATTATCATCGGCGTATAATCTCAGAAATAAATAATGCATCAACATATTTTAACTATTGAAAATACCTTTGGGCGTGAGTGTATGGGGACCGTCTACGAGAAAACAGTGCGCTATGCGACAGGTTCTGAAAGTTGCTAAATTAAGCGGTGGGTCTACCAATTTCATCAAGATGTACAAGGTTAATTTCTATAATTTGGCAAGTTATTGCGAGTTTATTATTGAAATTAGAAAATAGTTCTTCAGACAAAAGTTTTTGAATATATTTTTATAACACAATATAACACAATATAAAAAAAAAAACTGAACACCAGAAACCATAAAACTGCGCCAAAAAGCCTTGTTTCTTTTTAAATGAAACACACTATATACTAGTGTATATTCTGATTCCTTCAATTGTTCCCTTTTCAAAAATATATAACATGTCTATGTTTGCTTTAGCAGGTCACGACATATTTCATTTAGAAATAAATATAAAACCTCAAATTTTCCATAATTTGACAAGTTGTTACGTGGCAAAAGTTATAGATTTTTGCATACATTTTTGTAACATGATATGAGAAAAAACAATTGAATATCAGCCAAAAAACTGAACCAAAGGTTTGTTTTTTTCCATTTTCAGAAATATATAACTTGTCTATGTTTAATGCAGAATGAATAAAGAAGAACATTAGCAGAACTGTCATTTAAAATGCATTGATATATATTTAATTAATTATTTATACTTAGGTATCACTAATTGTTTAAAACAAGAATAATATTTAGCGAATAAGAAAAGTTTGAAGTTATTTATTTATTTTTAAAACAAATACGTTGCGACCTGCTGAAGCAAACACATACGTTATATACATATTTTAAATAGGGAAAAATTCGAGGAATCATAATATGCAATAATATACAGGATGTTCCATGTAAAAAAATACTTCTTTGATTTAGTTTTATGGTTTATGATGTTCAAATGGTTTTTGTCATGTCATATTATAAAAATGTATGCAGCAATCTATAACTTTTGTCTGAGGAACTTTTTTTCTAATTTCAATTATAAATATGCAGTAACTTGTTAAATGATGGAAACTAACCCTGTACATATTTCTTTCCTCTTTGTATATTTACAGTTAGAGAAAAATAAAACAATATCCTTGGAAGTGGATAACCCATCGCTCAATTCTCATCGCTCAAAGAAACTCTCTGATTTACAGTTCAGACGGTTTGAAGGAAGGGTTGGCTCACAAGGGATTATAAACATAAAAAGGTAAATAAATATTACCGCTTTATAAAAAAAAATAATTATGAAAATAAGAAAAACCTAAATCTAATTATTCGATGGTATGAAAAATATTGTAAGGTCGAAAATATAAGATGATGAATGGAAAATAAAGCGATAAAATAAATATAAAAATTCTTTCTTTTCTATTGTCAGTATTATTCTCATTTCGCATCAATGGTAATTTTAGTTGAGATTTCCTCCAGGAGGAAAATGAGTTGTCGATAAAGAAAATAATTCATTCATTTTTCAGAAAATGAAAAAAAAAACTGTTAGGCTTACATTAAACTCAAAACAGACTTAAAACAACCTAAACATTTAAATGCATTTTTTTTTATTAGAAAGTACAAGTGTAACTATCGCAGTTGACAGTGAGTTGCCGTTAAAGAAAAAAAAACTCAATATTTTAGAAAATGAAAAAGCAGCTGAACAGCTTACGAATATTAAAATTCGTAACATAAAGAATAGCAAAATACATATATTAATATCAATGAAAAAATTTTGATTCCAAAACCAACAATTACTTACTTATTCTGTAACTATGTTATTTAATCTTACTGTTGACCTGGGTTAACGAACCAGGAGTATCCATAATAACAGTAACAACAGGAGTTAGTATCAGTTGTGTATGATAATTTCAATACTTCTAAGATACTCGCAAAAAATATAAGGTAGTGGATTTTTTTAGAGTGTTGTCAAGTAAAACACCAAATCAGCTAACAAAAGTGGTTTATGGTGGTTAAAGGTATAACAATCAAAACTTTATTGAATGCACACATAATCGTCTTTTACCGTGAAAATTCCGAGGTATTATAAAACTTTCCCAACAATCGGAAAGTCGGGGGGACTTTATTTAACGTTAGGCCATTCGCAAATTTATTTTTTTCTTCTCTAAGCGGATGACGCCCAAGTTAGCGACCTATTTAACTTTAAATCTGGCTCTTCCGCGTTTCGCTCAGCCGGCGCGGCTCCGACAAATATCTCAGCGCAAGAAATATGCGATGATACACAACAATGTGAAATAAAGGGGCGGCTAACTTCTCGGAGTTAGACGAAGACGGAAGCGGGATAAGCCAACCGCGTAGCCAGTCAGCTCCGTAACTGCGAAATGTGGGCCTCCTTTTGAAGTCTATTAGATACAGGACTTTTTCCCTTTCCTAACGTAAATGTGGTTCTTGAATTTATATTCCCCTACAGTTAATACAAAACAAATACCGGTTCAAGTCACTACAAACCAGTGGCGCTTGGTAACATTTCAATTAGCCACCTCTTGAAAACGACGCATAGGACCCACTTTACTTTTTAGGTGATGTGATGACTTATTACAGAAAGGATTTATAGTGAAAAAACCGTCAGCAAAGTTTGTGAAAAAAATTTCAAAAAAACTGCAGCACACCCTGGGATCTCAGTAACGCTCTGTGGAATATTTGCAGTATATTTTTTTTTTCATAATCTAGAAACAAATATAAGGAGAGGTTTTTCGATTTGTTACAAAATATTTTATTTGCTACAGAGCGTTACTTAGATCCCAGAGTGTGCTGCAGTTTTTTTGAAAAATTTTCGCAAACGTTGCTGACGGTTTTTCATTATAAATCCTTTCTGTAAGAGGTGTATAGTCTTCACTCATCGCCTAAAAAGTGAAGTGGGTCGTTTTCAAGATATGGACAACTGAAATATCACCAACCGCCACTGCTATAAACTATTGACGTCTGTACGCAATTGTCAGTCCCCATCAAATGCTACCCGAGTTGTCTATGTATCGCTCCGCTGTATGCCAGTTTTAATAATGAGTCTTCAGTAATGATTCATTACTAGGGTTGGTCAATCGGGCCGCAATATAGTGGCGCGCGGCGGGCGGGTCATTGACCTCAGTCGTTTCGCCCATCTCTCGCCCATCATCGGACTCTGCCATTATTATTAGTGTGTTCGAGGTGTTTATGTCGATGGCGTCGGTATTACACATTAATAATAAAATGTCACACGTGAAAACGCATAAAAAGCTAACATTTGCTGAAAAAAGTGAATAAATTCTTCGGTGGGGACAAACGCGATTGTTGTCACACAAATAGTGTGAAACATAAAAATAAAAAAGAGGGTATGCCCTTGAGAACTCAGTTTATTCCTGGAGTGGGTACTGGAATATTCTGCGTAGAAACAAAAACTGGACGTTTTCCACGAAACACCGAACTACTATATTTTTCTCGACGCGCGTTTCGCCAACTAAGATGGTATCTACAGAAGAAGATTAAAACTAAATTCTAATCTACACACTTACATTATTTCTAATTAATTTGTTGCCACGGTTCACTGAAAGATTGGTTGATCAGAGCAAACAGTGGACTGGGCACACAGGATTTTTCCGTTCCGGCATATTTCAAAAGAGCCATGTGTTCTTTAAATCTAGTCAAAATAGATGTTTTTGTTAGCCCAATATACTTTTGATCACAGTCTTTACAACTTATTTCGTATATTCCTGACTTCGTTATTGTGGATTTTGTCTTTTGGGTTACCTTTTATATTCTTAAAAATTTGATCTAGTCCGCGGGTGAATTTAGTTCATATGGTAACGAACCAAACGAATTATCAGTTTCTCTACGAAAAGTCGTGGAATTGTACAGGGTATGATTATGTATGTAATTAATAGTATGTTTATGTATGTATGTACTTCAATGTATGCTTCCTTATTAACGTATCTATTAAATGGACTGAGTAACTGTTATTCTTAGCTATATTCTTAATTAATTTTTTCTCATGTTCAAACCTCTCTTTACTGAGGGGGAAATTTAACAAACGGTGAATTAGAAAATTAAAACTTGCCATTTTATGTTGCAAAGGGTGGTGTGAATCGTTGGTGATATCTGTATCTAAGAGTCGCGGTTTCTTTCCTATATACATCAAATTCTAATTTATTTTCACATTTTTCTAATAACTAATGCATCTAAAAATGGTAGCTGTTCATTGTGTTCCATTTAATATGTAAATTTTATGGTAGGGAAACGGTTATTTAATTTAGCAACAAAATTACCTCTAGGACTATAGGGAAATACTCGAATTTATCGTATTAAAATAAGTTGTAAAGACTATGATCAAAAGTATATTGGGCAAACCAAAATATCTATTTTGACTAGATTTGAAGAGTACATGGCTCATTTAAAATATGGAGGAACGTACAAATCCTGTGTTGCCTAACACGCTTTTGACAATAGGATAGACAGATAATTTAAATTAATTAGAAATGTTACAAACAGCAGACAGCAGACAGTTTGAAAGTTTAGAAATCATTTAGTGTAACAGTAGTATGAATAAGGAAAATGGTCCGATACCCACCAGTCCACTGTTTTCTCTGATAAACAAGGATAGATGTTACGGTTCAATGAACCGTGGCAACAAATTAAGTAGGTATAAATGGTGCAAATGTGTAGGTTAGAATTTAGTTTAATCTTCTCCTCACGATGCCAACTTAGTTGACGACACGCGCGTCGAGAAAAGTATAGTAGTTCGCTGTTTCGCGGAAAACGCCTAGTTTTTTTAACTCAGTTTATGTTCGACTTACTTTTAATGCTAAGTGCTTATGATATACCCGATAAACAACATTTCGTGAGTTTTGGAACAAATACGCTCCATAGATTACACAACGTTACGTAACTAGCTACCAACTGTACGGAGCGACTTGATGGATTAAAAGTGCATTAAAAAATACCATATATGGCTAAGGTTATGTATTGGCGAGACATTGTCAGCAAATAAAAGCTGTTATTTTAAAATTCAATCCTGTCGAAGCTGCAGCTATTAAGGAGAGCCAGATCATATTTAAAGATGTGTCTGTTGAATGAGCTTTACAGCCATACAAAAATTACAGAACAGTGCGTTGTCGTCAGCGGAGTCACTACAAATAGCGGACAAAGTAAATTCGCTGATTTAAGCTATAAGTGACACTATAAATAAACCGGTAAAAAAAAATAATTTAAATTTATTTTAAAAAACCACCCCTTTTTAAATGTGATGCACTATAAACGTTAAGTCAGTGCAAAGTTTTAAAAATAGATTCGAAAGGTGTATTAAACAAAGACACAATATGTCATATTTACGGTTTAAACTTTACTAAATAGCAATAAAATTAACTTTTCAAGTAAAGAAGGAAAATTGTAAAGAAAAGTAATTTTAAATCATTGCGTACAAACCAAATATGGCATACAAAGTATAGCGGGCCATTTAAAATAACGTTGTTAGTATTCACTTCAAGTACAACCGGAAGTGCCAAAAAGTCCATTACTTTAGATATGTAGAACATCTCCGAAAATCCTCAGATACAAGTTCTCAAGTCCATATCACTGATAGTTCTTCCAAAACGTTTAATAGGCCACTTTCTGTGAAGCACCCTGTATAAGTACATTATATTATTTTTTTACATGTTTCTACGTTTCATATTCTTTACGTATGCTTTCACTTCCAACACTTCTTTTTAAGTAGGACGTTAAAACAATTCAGTCCAACGAATTTACTCCTATATGAGTTTATTAGTGTTGCGTGTTCTGTTTCCCAAAAGAGAAATATAATCTCATATTACCAATTCTATTCTTTTTACACAAACTGCCAAGACTACAAACTGAGTAGTCACAAGATATATACATATATATTTTTATTTCAAAAGGCCCCAGCTCTAATAGACCGTTACGGTCCTGCACGTAATGGAATGAAAGCGCCCGTCTACGCTTTTATTTCCAAAGTTACATTGTGTCACGTAGGGCTGTTACTCTACTACGGCTTCGCTCACTTTTCAACGTGATTCCGGATTTTTTTCGTTTTCGTTCCAGACAATACGTTACCGGATTCCTCCGGCACGGTGAATAGTATCTGCGTCGACGCTGGAATCTACCGCACATCAGTTGAATTCTAGTTTGTTCGACGTATCCGCCGTCGTACGTCTAATTTATTGTGAGTTTGCGGTTAATTAGTCCTCGTGCCAGTGCCGACATTATCATTCGGCTATAAAATTACGCCTGTGTTTGATGTGTATCCAGAGTCAGACCGTCAATTGATACAGCTAACTAAATGAGCAATATACAAATACATCTGTAATTAATACATCTGCATCTGCAGCGTGCTTTAGAACATTATGGTCACATAGAAATTTACACAATATTTGGGTTAATACTGAGAAACATCTGAATAAGAACACTGTCACGCAAAAATATATAAGTGAAGATTACACTAGACTACACTACCATAGACATATGTTGTTTGGGTCACCGAAACTGAATCCGTAGCTGATGTAAACACATCACATCATGCCACAGTTCAGCCTCAATAAAAAAAACTGAAATTATGTTTATACTATTCATATTTTGCCATTTATAAGATTGAATTGTGGCTCATAATGTAGAAGAAAGAGAGATAGTTGTGGTTTTTTTGTGCCAGGTCTGTGACAGAAATAGTCCAGTAGGCAGGGAGCTAAAATCATCAAAAAGTGTTCTTGAAACATATAGGGCTAGTTTTGAGGGTTCCCTATGTATTTTTTTGCGTAGAACACAATGCGCGGGGTCCGTAGAGCTGAAACCGTCCGCTAATTTTTTAAATTAACAATTTGTGAAAAAAAACTTAATTTTTTTTTTCAGATTTTCTTATATAATCTGCTATATAAGCTGCTTATATCTTCGTTCCTTGGGATATTTTATATACATATGCATTTAAAAAGTTGTAGCCTATAGAATTTACAAAATTTTAATCCCAACCTGAAGTCTATAAGTACTATTGTTAACTTGCAAATGACTGCTGAAGTTGAAAAAGTGCTTTTTTTCATCATTTTTTTACTTCGAAAGTATGACGACTATGATCATGAAATTGGAGGGACTGCTATTTGTAGTATGAAGTTGCAAAAAAATTTCAACTCGATCCGTTAATTACTTTTCGAGTAATTAATGATCGATTTTTTTTTGCAAGCCTCAATTAACAATGACGGAATTTCTTTGTTTATTGTATGACATTCACCGGGTTAGGCTAGAAAAATTATAAATCTCTTCAAGTTTGCGAGACTTTTTGAGTTTTGAATAATACTAATTTGGGTCAGTTTTATAACGTTTTCTACGCGACTACCTTTTTTGACGCGAGGTATATATTGTTTTAGCGTTGGCGCTTCGAAATTGTCGGCATTGTGACTATAATATCTTGACGCCCATTTTTTTTAAATACGCGTCTTGAAGCGTACTTTCAAGATATAGTTCAAAATTAGCGGACGGTTTCAGCTCAGGACCCCGCGCATTGTGTTCTACGCAAAAAATACATGGGAAACCGTCAAAACTAGCCCTATATGTTTCAAGAATACAAAAAAGTCTCTGCTTACTGGACTGAAACTCTGAGTGTACCCCACAACTGCATTCCCCTCACAAACTCAATAACCCCATAACTTCACACCTTTGAATCAAAAAGCCAGTAGCTGCATGTACTGTACTAGAAGCAGCTCCAAGTTTGTTTTACTTACAGTATTTTTAAGCACTAGATCAAAGAAGATTATATGTAAGCGAACGTGTTCTAAACCTTTATTTTATTTCATATATTGCATCATGATTATTTGATAATGCATTATGGGGAAGCACTTTTTCGACTCGATCGGTGGTAAAGGGGCTAGCCAAAGGGACTAAGACAATTACCTACTATATGTTTAAATCTATTTGAATTTGATTGATCCCCAGGGTTATGAAGTTATTATGTTTGAAGAAACGTTTATTGCATTTGAGAACCTTCTCATATCTCTTCAAGCTACGGGTTTATTGTATTTGGGGTTGCCTGCTAAAGAACTTCTTAGATACGTTGTTTCTAATTGCGCAGACGTAGCTAACTCGTTACAGGGTTGTTGGGTTTAATGGTATGGGGTTATGGGGATGTTGAGTCTGAGAATTCTCAGAACTTCAGAATGATGGGGTTATTTTATTGGGTTTGTGGATGTCTGCTCGAGTTACACGGTTTCTATTTTCCTACATACAGACCCCTGGTCTATTGTGTTATTGGATTTACAGGTTTGGGTTACAGGGTTGTGAGGTTCACTCGGGGTTTGAGTTGAACGGTATCTTATATTAGCAAAAAAGTCATAATATCTATATTTATTCTACATCATGAATCAATTTTGTAAATGGCAAAATTGACAATTTCAGCCCATTTTTTGAGGTTAGGTAAACAGGTACAGGTATGGCAGTGTAGCCTACTGCAATTTCCATTTTTTTTGTGTGCGCCAGTATAATTAGTCATTTACGCATAAAAAATATCCACAATTTTCTACACCAAACCATAAAAATTAAAGCCTGGAAGGGTGAGGAAACAAGATATTAGTAATAATTTAGTATGTCACCGTTACTGCTAAGCCTGAATCTAACCTCAAAATTGCTCTACCACGTGATGATTCAAAGTTACTCAGTTACGTTTACTGTAAAACAATCCATCCCCTACCCCTTTAGCTACTATTATATCAGTGAACGTCCCATTCCACGTGATGTTTAATGAAAGGTGAACTACAGAGGTTCGTACTAGAGCTTCAACTGCATTTGAAATATGCAACAACAAATTTGATAAAGGGTTTACTGAATTCAAATTAAATTTTCAAGATTTATCGGTTCACACCTGAACACGTAGGCGAAATCTCCATCAAGTCCATAAATCACATATTCCAGGATATAAAACACTGAAATAAGATTGCTATGTGTGGGCTTGTAAAATATTTATAGATTTATGTTCCTTACTCTTCATAATCTTATATTCACTCGGAGAACAATGTAGAACGTTCAGCGAGTTGGTCATCGAGGTGTAAGACATTAATTATATCAAGAGAAATTTTCTCCTTTATATTCTTCCACAAACTTTGGAAACCCAAGAAACATACTTAGTATGGAAAGTAAAAGGGTAAAAGCAAATTTATAATTAATGTCGAAGAAAAATTCTTTAGGTTAATTATTCGGTGGCTTTTTAGTGCTACATATCTAACATACCCATCATCCTGAGAAGAACAAAGTTTTGTCCATCAGTCATCTCCATATGAATACGAGGTGTGGCTATTAAATTACCGAACTGATGATGCTATCAGCGCACTGCGAGGCGTGTCGCGACAAATTTGAACAGAACTGTGTCCCCACCCTCAGCTCGCTGGATAGGCCAGTGGGTCACTCAGTTTGACTGTAGCAGTCATTTAAATTTTAGGGAACTTTTCGGGGCCCGTGGTTTACGAGGGCGTTGGTTTTTAATTAAATTAAAGAATAACGGAACAAAAATATATAAAAAACCAAGGAGATTTGCCTGTTAAACCCACGATCCAGGCTTATTAAATATGGAGACACTGAAGGGGACAATATTCGAAAGTGTAGAAGTGGTTAAAGCAAATGCGACGGAGGTTTTGAACCAGCTGGCAGAAGCGGACTTCCGGCACTGCTTTCAACCATGGAAAAGTCGTATGGAGCTATACAGAGATCGCCAAGGGGAGTACATTGAAAACGGAAAAGTTGCTACTGTCATTGATAACGAATAAAAAGTGTTATGCTAAACTAAGAATACAGTTATTTCTGGCTTTGAGTTTTGGCTTTCATTTTTGTCGACCTTATTTTTGTCCACAGTGGTCCTTAAATTTGATGTATATTACTGATTGATAAAATGCAAAGAGTAAGGTAGATAGTAAAGTTTGTAATAATATGATTTTATTTTAATAATCCCTTTTTGTGAAAGTTTTTATATTTAAATACTCGGACAAGTTATTTTATTGTTTTTCAAACAGACACATTTCTCAAAAAAGGTAATTTCCAGTTTAAAAGAGTAGTAGGCATGTCGAAAAGGAACATTTTGGTAATGTGATTCTAAAGTCGTCCTATTTACATAAGCTATCTGAGATGCGACAAAAATGGCAGAATTTAAAATAAAAAATACATTCAATAATCTATTTAAGAACTTGTGGCGAACGGGCTGTACCAATAAATACACGGAAGTCATTTACTAGACTTATTGTTATTACTTACTTAACACCAAGAATAGCTTTGCACGCGAACTGCGCACAACGAACATAGTACAAGGTAGAATAACTTGCCGCTACAAAAGGAATGAGCACAATTTCAGGTTTTTTCTATATTGCGGCCAAGGGCAGCAACTGTTGGTGCATTGTAATTTATTATGTATTTATTATTTTTATAGTTTATTGTTTCGTTTCTTGTGATATTAATTCTTATAGTAAAAAAAAGTATATTTCATAAATAAAGAAAAAAAAATACAAATAAGCGTTTTTGAAACTGAAGGTAGTCACAACCGACTTTACAAATTTGGTCGATATAGGATTACGGTTTTCTTTGACAATTGTTTTCATCTTGTCAATCTGCAGAGAATATAGTATATATGTTAATTAAAGTCAAACCTTCAGACCTTGAGAATAGTATCTATGGTATTCTTTCTGAATCTGTTGAAGTTAGAGTTGTCATAGCTCGAAAACAAAATACTGGATTTTGCTATTATTGAAAAATGTTTCGTTTTGAAAAATAAAATTTACTTGTCCAAACATTTTTTTGTAAAAACTTTCCCAAAAAAAGATTTTTGGAAAAATTAATTTAAGTTTTTATATAAGTGTTGGTCCATCAATAGTTGAGAAAAATTTTTGTCTGAAGTTTCTGCCTAATTTTAGTTAGGGCTTCTATAAATTTTTTTTTCTCAGAAAAATTAAATATATTATTTAATGGTATTAATGTTCATCTATCAGATGTTTTTTTGATAATTCTACTTTATGTATTTAGTGGGAGTAGACTGAGCCACCTTTTACACTTTTTGCATATTTCTTTTTGAAAGAAAATTTAAGAAAAGTGGATTTATGCATTTTTTTAAATTCTGTGATCTAACTGAAAACTTTTCCTCCTCTACAGTTTTTCTCGTAAATTGTCTGGTTTTCGAATGAAAAATTAAAAACATTTCTATTGCCATCAAGTCTTCTCTATAACGCTAATTTTATTATTAAGGAACATAGTGGGTGTATGTCACTGATTTCTACAATTTTTATTTCTGAATTGTCACAGTGTTCGAAAGTCATCTAAACGACTTCACTATTTTTTTTAATTCTTGTCTGACTTAAACACTCTCTAACGCCTTGAATAAGACCTGTTTCAAGAATTTTATAGGAAACACCTTAACTAAAAATATAGAATTCACCTACAATATTTTCTCAATCATTTAGGGGACACCCTGTATAATTTTTATTTTAGTAAAAAAATAATTTAAATATTTCATAATTTAAATCATTTTTCTCCCGAAATAATTTAGAGGGCCCATTATTGGATACTATTAATTCTTTCTACCCCATTTTGCTTAAGTACTTTCCCTACATCCAAGTTATAATCCGCAAAAATAACATAACACGTTTCTGCGGCAGGTAATTATATAAATATGTATGAGCGTAAAGTCCCTGCGTCATTACCCCACGCAAAAGTATAATATTCAGTGCCACCGTCTACCTGTTGCCATAATTTATGCTCGTAAATAAAAACGCAACCGATGCCGCGGGAATTCCTGGAAAATAACACGAGAAACCTAAAAATTTTAATCTTAAAGGAATTGTAAGAAGTCTAATAAAATGAACTATAAATCAAAAGAGCGCGGAAGGATATATGAATAAGTGGAATAAATTCTAATTTCCTGAATGCGGATGAATTACAGCGAGAAATGGTTCCTAGCGCGGTGGAAAGCCACAGGAAAACGTTGTTCCGAAAAAAACGTTTATAAGAAAAAATTGCCTCGCGATGTTTCGTGTTCACCTCCATAAAATTCTCATGTGCTCGTCATTTAATACGCTTATTTCTATTGTACGTTCGATGCGTACGTCTGGATATGAATGAAAAGGATTTTCATGCTAGTATACACGGTGGTCACTTTTCACCTTTTTAGAGGACGGGAAATCCAGTATACTGGCTCAAAGAAAAGGTTCGTCGTCTTTGTTCAGACATCATTATTTTGGGGTTTTAGGGTCGCCAAAGTCAATGAGTCAGATTTTAAAAATTCAAGACGTGGCCATTGGGAAAAATTCAAGACGTTGGACCTAATATGGCGGACAACTCCGATATGAAAGGAACAAATTTTAAATGGTTGCTAATGTCGAGAATTTGAACTGAAAACTAACATCACATCAGTTTCTGATGGTCGCTGATTACGAATCTGAAATCAGATTTTAAACATTCAACATGGCGGATCCCAGTTAGGGGAAAAAATCTCAAAGTTGCTCGAAATCGAGGCCTAAAGACTGAAACTAGTGACCTTGAGGTTATGGGATTTTTTGAGGTACACCTGATTAATGTAACAACATTCAACATTTTCATGTAAAATATTTCAAGTTTCGAGATCAAAATAAGATGCCCAGTTAAACAATGAGGACGTAAAAGTTTTTAATTCAACCATGGATTATTTAAGCTTAATAAATTTTCAAATTTACTGCAAACAAGGCAAACTGACAATTCTTTGTATTGTTAATTATGATTTGGGCTGGGATTTATAGCCCATGAATTCAGTAACTATAAGATTTTTTTTTTTGGTAAAAAGAACTATATATAAGCTATTTACATGGGAAGAGCATTATTTTTATTCTGTTGCCGAATCAAGAAATGTCCATATAATGTGTCAAAATAAATTCTAACTACCAAAATGTGTTATTATCACTTTATCATGTAATGGATATTCCTCATTTTGCTGACATTGGCAGTATCGTTACGTGATCAGCAATTTCAATCGATCTCAACAAGTGTTGGTTTCTGAAGAGGAGTGGAAAATGTGATAATATTGATGAAAATATGTACTCAAGTGTTCGCATATCGTAATTTTTTTGTTTTTCGATCGCCATCTTGAATCCGACATTTTGGATTATAAAAATTTAAAATCAAATACGTAGTCAAAGTCGGTGACGTGTATTTTTCCATTACTTATATCATTTTTATATTGTAACACAACTTGAATCCATTATCTTGAATCCACAATTTTATATCCACTATTTTGAATTGTAGAAGTCTGATTCACAACAATTAACTTTAAATTATTCCTCTACATAATTTCATTATTATAGTCCTCTTTTTGTTTCAGCAACTGCTAATTTACATCCGCCATTTTGAATTTCAAAAATCTAATAGCAGATTCGTGAAGCGATATCAAAACTTACTAGGATAATTTTTTCTCAAGTAAAAAAAAATTTTTAATGTAAATTTTTTCGAAGTAGAAAAATTTTACATTAGCGCTACCCTTCCGGACTGGAAAACCAGTATACTGGCCCAACCCATGATCAACACTTGTAACTATGATCAATCTGTGATATAAGATGCTTTTTTTATGCATTTTCTTAGAAGGATCTGAAGCCCCAAATGCTCATCCTCTAAAGGTTAAGGTGAACACCGTATAATTATAAAAAAAAGTTGCGAATTTTTATGCAATTGAAAAATATGAAAAGAAAGTGACGATACATCGCATCATTCCTGAAATATCCTGAAAAAAGCAGGAAAATTTGTGTTTTCCTAGTTCATCTATATCTTTTTTATTACTGAGATAATGTAATGACATTAGGTACGATTACATAAACCGATATGCTAAATCTATTTTTAAACTGAAACATCAAAATAGTGCATTTATTATTTCACAGCAACTACGATTTTTCAGTAAACTAGGATGTTTAGGTTTTACGACGCTTAATTAAGCCTTATGACTAAATTTGGCAAAAATGAGATGTAATCTAACATAATAGGTGTAATTTACAAAAGTAACTAATAGCGTTTCATACGTTTACCACATTTTCCTATGAAATTATATTACACTATTCAACGTATTAAAGAGCAAAGGTTACTTACTACCTTATTAAATACTTTTGTAAAATTGATTTTAGATATTTAATATTTCCTTTTTTATCTATACTGTCGAAGTTAAATGAAACTATTGAGTTTCTAAGATGTTTTAAAGATTCATGTCCAAAAGCTTTTCTTTATACAAACTATATAAAAGGATGTTGTATTGCAATCTAAACTAAATATTATTTTTTAGAATTAGGTACAAGGTATATGTGGAGTACTAATACGACAGTTCAAAAGTTTTACAAGCAGCCACATTAATTACCACACATATTAATTACCATTTAATTTGGGATGGGACAAAAACAATATTATAAATAACGTTACCTTGTGAGTTGAGTCATCCTTTATTAACATAAAAGTCACACTCACCTGTAAAATAAAAAATTGGATCAGTTTTCCTATATGAATACATTTTTTTTGTGTATAGTAGAGTTCTAACCAAAATTTACCAAAAGCGCAACAGTGAAATGATTTTAGTTCCTACTTTGCAAGATGGACTTATTAAATACATGCTGAAAAGTCAGTTACGTTACTTACAGCGTCCACATTTTCGCGACAGGCAACAAGTTCGTGAGTAGGTCACGGGAAAACCGTGACATCTTCACACTCTCACGGATTATTTTATGAGAATTATCTGGTGATGCCATTAGAGCTGGACAAAGCAACTTTTGATTAGTGCTCTAATATGTTTGGACTTTGACTATACCTATCTGAAATAGGGTATAGTCAAAGGCCACAAATAAAAATTTTCTTTGTAAGTGATTTTATCGAGAACCCCTCAGATAGTCAGATCTTGTAATACAGATACAAATCATATAGATCATTAGATATTTTGTTTTGCAAGAAGGCAAAAGGAAAGAGAAATTGGAACTTGGAAAATATATTTTTTTTCCAATTAAAATGTATGTTTTTATCTGTTTATCTTTTATATTTATTTTTCACTACTTGAAATTCATACATAATATTTTTATAATTAGAGCTAGAGAGGATTTTTAACTGCATAACCACAGCGATAATGTAGCCGCTTCTATATATTCTTCTATTATCTTGAGAGCATGGCGGTTGCCACCTTATCATATGAAACACAGGCTGTATAATTACTAGGATCCCGAAACGAGTCTGGCTCGGCACTATACAACTCTATGATAATGAAAGTATTTTGAAAATATAAACCGTATTTTTTTATAATTATCATTATATACGCATGTACTTCGTACCCGTGCTACATACAGCATTGACTCCTTCCCTAACACTCTCCATTACCCGCGTATGCGCAGTAATAAGCTATCCCTATTCTTGTCGGCGCTGGAACCCGAGAAACTCTTATGGAGTTTTACACGAGGGGACGCAAACATTCTGAATCCTGATAATTACTAAAGACTCTTAAAAAACAGATATTACGTAACAAATGTCGGTTAAGGGTCATTCTGAGAACGGCGGTGTTCATATATAGTACATATAATCATTATTCACTTTTTCTAAGTTAGCACTTAATATTAATGTATGTAATGAAAATTAGCGTTCAACGTCTCCTGATGACATCAGTAGCATCAGTAGCTTCGTATATGATGAAGTCTAACAAGAAAATTGTCCGCTATGTCTTCACATATTCTTTGCACTACATCACTATAAACCTGATTAACGTAGTAGGATGTGGGATTTTCCGGTCCATATAGGTTTCGAGAATATCATATAAAACGGGGTTCTTTAAATTGTCTAATGAAATGTCACTAGCTACGAATGCTCTTATAAGTTCATAGAAAAAACGTGGGTTACTAGAACTCGAAGAGGTATGGCTGTTCACACGTCTTGTTACTTTAGATTTATCTGAAGAATTTATAGTTCTTCCACGAAAAGTACAAAATAGGTTATTTCCCTTAATACATAAATCCCCATAAAAAGTCAAGATTACTGTCAATCCACTGAAATAGCTCTTGCCTATTTTTGCGTTCTTTTGGCATATTCAATCCACCCCTATGTTGCCCAAGCACTCTAAATCACAATTATACTGACACGCGTAACGAAACACTCAGTATATACCTACAATAGAATAAATGCCACAGCGAGAGTGTTCTCAACGGAGCTTGATTCTAAACTGGTTTCATTGCGATGTGTATTATGAATGATATGCTATTGCAAGCGCACAACACCACCCATTTAGGGCCTCTCGTATGCCAGTCGCGGGCCTCTCGTATGATTCTCTGTGTGGTGCGAGCCGTTGCTTATTTTAAATTATTAATTACATTTTTTGTACAGATTATTTCACATACAATACCGGGTTTCCTCTGATGCGGTCCTGTTACGCTCCGGGACTTAGAGCCTTTAATAATCACAAGTGCATGTGCAGGTTTGAGAGGGAACAACATGCGAAATTGCGAACTTGTGAACTTTCCATAAAGTATGTGAAATATATATATATAGTTTTCCATACAACATTAACTTTGTAATAAATTTTGGGACAACTGCGTAGGTCAGTACATATTTTATGAAACCTTTTGGTAATCTCTGACCCCAGTGGCGGTGCGTGATATTTCAGATAGTCATAT